>JASDQU010236863.1:720-16989 GCA_032191745.1 Picea mariana
TCACTCTGTCAAATCTCGAGTAAAACCAAATTAATAAAAAATCCGATCTTATTTTCATCATGGATTTAACTTAAATTTTCATTAATGTAATGAATATTGGGTGGCTTGACAGGGACTCTTAGTTATGTAGAGTAAATGAACGAACATCTCGTAGAGTGTGCCAACCTTGAAGCGCGGGACGTAATCCATTTTGAAAAAAGTTTCCAAATTTAATGACTTAAAGCTTTCCTTACTTTTCGTCATCTCGTGAATTTCCTTTCAACGTTTTGATTTTGTAACTCGCAAGACCGCGAGTTCCGATCTTACCATTAATTAACCATGGTTTTAACGTGGCGTATCCTTAATGACGTGATTAACTCAATCGCCAGATCGCGACTCGGGAGTTTGAAGGCAAAATCTTAGGAGATCAATACGCCGAGTCGCGATATTGCGATGCAGCGATAATTAAGGCTCAATATAATTATATCCTAACTTCGTGTATCGGATTTTTGAGCACTTCAATTTTATGAAATAAAGAACCGAGATACGAGGTGCCGAGAATCAAGTTTAACTATGGTTGGTTGTTTTACTCTTGGTCTTTGACTGTGGTTATTTAACAATTATCGCGTTCTCGGGTCTCGGGGTTGAGTAAACAAAAATTTAGGGTCGAGAAATGCCGGGGCGCGAAACACCGAGGATGTCACAGTCAAGGGTTAAAGGTCTTATACTATTTTTGCTTTGGACGAAGATTAAGACTGAGTTCGCATTCTCGAGATTCGGGACTTGTGAATTCGAGATATAAAGTGTCCAACTTGCGAGATTATGAAACTTTAAAAACCCTAAGGAAAGACATACTCGCGAAAAACGGGTCCTTCGTAAGTGATAAAGCATTACTATTCTGGCAACGAAAGTTCTCTCAGAGTTTTATGATTTTTTGGAAGGAAAGGAAAAGAAAAAACAACTCTAGATCACAAGTGTCAGATTTTTTCAAATTTGTGTGAGGTGAAAAAACAGGGGCGGCTCCAACAATACATATGGATAAATAAGGCAACATAGAATTGATGATAAATCTTTGTGATGTAGGAGGCATCAACGAACTCTCCCTAGGGACTGGAAGAATAATCAGTTAGATGAGTAAATTCTAAGTAACGAGCTCAACTTCCTAAGGTCATACTAAAGCCAAACTTTGGATGAAATTGGACTCAAATGTTTGTGCTCTGTTCAAAGGTGACATGACTGCTGTCGATATGAGATAATATTCTTTTCCTGCCCATCTTTTTTACTTTTTCATAGGAAAACAAATTCTATGATACAAGAGAGGAAACAAATGTCGCAAGTAAGCAACTATCTCCAAATAGTGGAACATACCTATGCTCAATTGAAGGAAATGCGGGGCATGGACACTCGGGGTAATGTTTGCTCTTAGGGTATATGGTGTCAAGCTACAAAGGATATAAATAAGGCTCTGCTTGGTTGGTGATGAACATTGATGAGGTAAGAGGCTTATAATGAGAAGGTGGGAACCAAAAATAGGCTCAATACTGCAAGCAAGATGATGGAATGCAATTACAACTTAACTCCAAAGAATGTCCTTTTTCATATATTTAGTCCCCTAGGCCCGAAAAAGTATAAAATAATACCCAAGAGAACTCTTCTAGCCAATGGTGACTAGAGTATTCCTTTTTTGCAAGTGTTATCGGACAAATAGGTAAGTGCAAACACAAACTAATCTCCCTAACTTCAACAAGAATCTAGAACAAAACAGGGAAGAATACAAACTTCACCTTAGACTTCATTTTCATATAAACTAGTTCAGAGAGGGACAAATGACATACCTTTTAAATGATGCTTCATCCTCGCTAGTGTCATCTTTGTCGCTCCATATTTAGATTTGTGGGATGGTGAACCTATTTAAGAATCACAAACCAACAAAGAGAAAGAACAACAATATATGTATTCCAATGAATTCTATGTATAAGATCAAGGATTTATACAATAAAAGTAAAGACACCTTTATAGGGAAGAAATGTATTGCTACATTATATTAAAGAAAAATGGAGAATACAAACCATGCCTTGATGTTTCAAGGTCCCTTCCAATGGCTCTTTTCTCCAACACACACACCTTTTCTCCAATGCCTTTGATAAAGAATATCCATAACCTGACTTAGAGAGCTAAAGCAAAGCTATCTCTGGTATAATCTATAACATAATTCTTCATACATAAGAAAGCCTTAGCCTTTTCGATAAGAGATTCCTCTTTATATAGGGTGAGAGAGGGATAGATGAGGATATTAGGATGATCCCACTAAATCAAAGAAGTGAGTAAGATCCAAACCGATCGGAGGCCACCTCATCTTCTAGAAGATTCCCTTCTAGAACCTTCGTGAATTTCACTTTTTCTCTTGTTTAAGCATCATCGCACCCTATGCACATACAACTTGTGATGTTATTGTAGTACAACTTTGGTGCAACATGTGACGATCAAGCATTGTCGCACCCCAAGCATAGAGCAGGGTGCGACAATCTCCTTTGACATAGTTTTTAAGGCAGGAAAGCTAATCCACTTTTCTCATGGAGAAAATCTCTTTTAGTGTTTTCAGGGAACATAGAAGTGAGTCATTCACATATCGTCATTTGATCATTGGGGTGACCAAAATAATGTGTAACAGTAATTAGTCTACTTGGTCCAAAAATGGATTAAACTTACACCAAATATACTTCCTTTCAACTCCATTTAACGAGTGTTAAAGAGACAAGTTCACTCAAAAATCTTTTCATTTTTTAGAGAGTCGGAAAATAGCTTAACTAATACTCGAAGGATGATGTTATAAACAACATATCATGGGGGAGGCCAAGGCTCCCATGCAAGAATTCTATCTAAATCCAGTAACTCACTCGTAGTTGACACAATCTTGGGAGAACCCAAATCTTTCCAAACCGAGGATGATGAAATACTTGCAGAGAAGGAAACCAAGGCTCTACAAGATCATTCCAATCAAAGGAAACCATCCTAGGACTTGGAGGGAGCGTACTCGAAGAGAGTGGAATGCTCCCTTGTTTAGAAGGTATAGGACTAGAAATGCTAAGGACACGGTCGAAAGATGCATCACCCCCCAAAAGAAGAGTGGGATTGACCGAAGATTGCATTGGCAATGTCACTTCCTTAGACTTTTTACTCTCCAAGAGAAGAGTGATATTTGTTGAAGATTGCATTGGCATGACCACTTCTTCAATCATTGGTTGAATAGGATGCGAGACTGCATGGTCTAGAGACGCATCACCCCCAAAAATAGGAGTGGTTTCGTTCAAAGATTGCATCGACAAGACCGTTGGTTGAATAGGATGCGAGACAAAATGGTCAAGATATGAATCACTCCCAAAGAAAGGAGTGGTGTCGGCCAAAGATTTCATCGGCGTGACCATTTTATCAACCAAAGAAGGATTAGGATGTTGGGAAACCAAATACGACTCAAAACCAGAAGGGCCACTAGACAATGACTGCGCTTCTTGTACCACTGCAATAGCAGGGCACAAACGAGTTAGATGATCTCCTTTGAAAAGACTACAAAGAAACTTAGTCTTACGTCCTATACGTTGAGGCTTCTCAATCGTATGAATTCCCCCAACATGACTTGCAGTGGTTGGTGACATGCAACCAACATGACTTGCAGAGACTAGTAGCTTGTCTTCAACATGACTTGCAGAGGTTGTTGACAAACCTCCAACATGACTAGCAAAGGTTGGTGATGAATCACCAACATGACTAGAAGAGGTTGGTGATGAATCCCCAACATGACTAGCATAGGTTGGTGATGTATGTGCAGTGTGACTCGCAGTGACTAGACTTGTGCCTCCAACATAACTCGCAGTGGCTGGTTGCATGTCTTCAACATGACTTGCAGAGGTTGTTGACCTATCTCCAACATGACTAGTAGAGGTTGGTGATATAATTCTAGTGTGATTTGCAGTGACTAGACTTGTGCTTCCAGGATGAAATGTAGTGTTTGGTTGCGGTATCAAAGACCAAGGTCCCGAGAAAGACTAGTTTTGAGAGATTGCGGGCCAGGAAGGGTTCTAGTATACACCATATCCCTATCAGGTAGGATGGTATCCTCCTCCAAACTAATTCATAAATCGTTGTAAGGGCATCATCACCGAGGAATTCACTTGCGAAGAGAAAGCGACATGAAAAGGGTTACTCAGGTGAGGATATATGTTTCCCCCAGATGAAGGAACTCCATGAAGGGGGTTGCCCACACTATAAAACTAACTCCCTATGGATGAAACACCAGAGGACAGAAAGAGGTTCGTCATGAGAAAATAATTCATAGGAACCGACATAGCAGAAGAAGGATATATGGATGATATGTAACAAGTAGAAGGACTTCCCATTTGAGCACTTGATCCTAGAAAATCGAAGCTATGACTGGGTCTCTAGGAAGGAGGATTCCAACCTGCTACCGTAAGAGTTGGTTGAGGGATATGACTCCCACCAAACAAAAAGGGAGAATAAGAAGGAATCATGCCCCTAGACCCAAAACTAGGATTCACATAAGAAGACAAGACAAAGGATGGCAAGTGCAAAGACATGTCTAGCATACCAAAAGAAAAATGATTAGAGGCCCAAGGTATTGGTTGAGTATCATGATTCGGTGTACCACTCAGAAATACAAAAGGATTTGTCCCCATGGAATGAGAAAATACCATGGGATGGGTAGCACTAACTGAGGGAGTCACGGGGGATCCTTAACCATAGCAATGAAAATTCATGACGTAATACAAAATCTTAAGGCCAACTAATAATCAGAGAGCACACCAAAGTAAAGAAAAAATTCTAATGCACACAAACAAGATATAGTGGCTAAAAAGGGGGATCCCTCACTAGAGTAGGTATGTATTGCCCAAGAGGGGCTTGAGACTCCCTTCAAAAGATTTGAGGTATCAAAATCAGTTATAAGGGCCTTCATAGGCTTAACAGCGCAGTCGTTCAGATCCCCCTGGAGAGGTAATCCTCCATAAAGGTTGTGTGTTGTCCGACCCTTATCTGACTCAGGGTACCTACAAAATAACCCTTGCAAGTAACCTATGTGGCTACCTATGCCAAGCAACTAGAGCCACCATGATATAATCAATGCGCAGGTGAACAATCGTAACTCTGGTCCACCATATGGGTAGGGTAAAAATGACCGAAATCTTGAAAGCACCCCCTCTAACATAGGTAAAGGTACTAGAAATACCCCTATATATGAATGAAACCACATAAATATCCCTGACGCTAGGAAGGTATTAGAGGTATATCTCTGCAACCAACTTTGTGTGACCTCATGCTTAACTCTGGTGTGAGTGGAGCCTCCTGACGTCACTAATTACAAAATGGGTTTCACAACTCCCTGGTCAGACACATATGTTTAGTTTAATATCCTTGGAGAATTTTACTCAGAAAATCCTATTCCAAGGCTCTATGTCCTATGCTTGTTTGTGTACCCTGAGAAATAAAATTGTTTCTAATAAATTTTAATTAATCAACGTTACTTTTAATGGATTTTGTTTACTCAAGAGGTGTGGTTGTGAAACTGATGATATTATGACTCAGCATATCAAAGAAACGAATATAAAAATACTGTTAAGTCCTAATCTTAAATTATCAAAAGATGGTAAGCTTTTCAAATGCAACTTTCAATGCAATTTCTACAATTTCAATAAAATGCAATCTTTCCACATGTGTCAAGATCAATACTAAGTAACCAAAAGAGAAAATGCCATAATGAAAAATAAGCAATGTTTCTTTTATTTTCAATATAAAGAAACAAAAATGCAAGGACTGAATAACATCTTCACAAGCAAACCCCACTACAAGTAAAAGGGAAAAGCCAAGCAGGATACCAAGAAGCAAACACTCAGACCAATGTGCAAGGAAAACCAATGAAAAATAAGATAAGAAAGAATACCGCCCGAAAATTCAACAGTAAGAATACTTCCTATCACTCTGTAAGCACTTAATAGTTAGGACAGAGACCCAAGAAGACTCAATAAACAACCAAAATCACCCAAAAAACATCAAACTCATCCAGTAAGACTAAAGATATTATGTACGCGACTGTTTGAGAAAAAATCGCGTATGTCCTATAGAAGGACAACTCGCATATGTACGTGTCTCTCAAGTGAAAAACCATGTATATGTAGTAAAACACTGTCAGGGAAAGGATTAAGCCAATAAATTCAGATGCAAAGTAAAAATAGGCTATCAAGCAATCAATCGACAAGGAAAATCAGGATAACAGAGAGTAAGTCAAGGAGAAAAACACTCAAAACCCTAAACAAAAGATCAATCCCTAGTATGGTCCCCAATTTTGAGATCGCCAATCTGTTATGAGGAAAATATCTCTATGGCATGGGGTAAACCACAATAGATGGAATGACACACAAAAATCAACTCTAATCCCAAGTATGCTATATAAATGAAATTCTAACAAGACAAGGCAAAGAGCCTACCTCATCCGAACCTTTGATGAAGACCTCCATTGAGCACGCAACTCAGAGATTTATACCTGCAACTTATCCTCAACAACAAAGATGTGCAATCATATGGTGATATATAGTGTTAACATATATATTATCATAATCCATTAACATTCATGACAAATACGCCCATGGAATAATAATTCAAATATTTTCAAGATATGAATTGGATGAGAAAAGAGTATTTCTATTAAAATAATTAACATAAGTACATATGTGACAAACTTTTGTACTGGAACACATCAGAACCGAGAAACTAAGTCCCTCTAGCTCAGCCTCCACCACTTCAATCCTCCACCAAAGGAAAGCTCATATAAAGGAGACGATGAGTTTCTCCATCATAAAGAAAGAAGATCTTAGGGGCTAAACAATGAGTTTAGACTTTCAAGGATAAAGGGATGCAGACTCAATATGAAGTGAAATTTCTCCAGAGTGTCTTTTCTCTCAAAGTTGAATTCTCTTCTCAAGGCTTGGATATGGCTCAATTTATAGCCATCAAATGGAAATGAAGGGCCAATTCAGAGTGTTTCTAGTATATGGAAGGTCAAGGATCATGGATCTCATGACATGTGATGGAAACCCGACATAATTTTTAATTATGAGCACCAAAACCAATGTACACAGGTTGTAGTGGAGCAACTTGTGTATATGCTTGTTTCCTAACTGATAGGGCACATATATGTGGAAAAATATGTTTTTTTTGCTCTAGAAGGTAAAAGAAGTGACTTCAAGTCTATATAGGGAAATGTAAAGGCCATCCAAACAAGTTGCATGGGGTGAGGAAAAATTTTCTATAACAATAAAAAGACCCTATGAGTGAAAACTAGAAACTTAAAATTTTTGATCCCTACACATCCTATGTGCTAACATCTAGTTCCACAGGGGATGGAGACCTTCCTTTGAGGCCCCAAGAACATGCAACTCCAATGTCTTATACATTGGGAAAGGATTCATTATTAGAAGAAAACAGAACTAACTAATAGACTGGTATTTACAATGAAATGAAGCCACCCATGGCTTTTAGAAAAAGTATTTTTTGAGAAAATGCCCATTGACTGGGCCACCGGAAATTTCAGCATCTTCCAAATTCTGCAGCTTAAAAGTATTATTTTCCAAAAATTCATAAACTTTAAAAGGACCAACCCAAAGGGATTCAATTTACCATGTTTTCCCTTATCTTGCCTCTGAGCATGCCACTTGAGTACCATGTCTCCAAGATGAAAATATTTCTTTTTCACCTTCTTGTCAAAAATTTCTTTGATTTTTTGTTGATGACTTTGTGCTTTGTAAAAAATATGCTCTTTGGTTTGTTGTACTTCCACAAGTTGATGCATCCTCCTGATCATGTCATCTGGTTCCCCTTCTTGATCATGAATAAATTTTTCCATAGGTAAGGCTAACTAAGTATGGAAAACAACTTCAGTTCCATAAACCAACTGAAATGGTGTGGTGCCAATTGACCTTTTGGTGGTTACTCTGTCTACCCAAAGGAAAAAATTCAACTTAGAATCCCATGAATTCTTATTATCTTCCAAAATTTTTCTAATAATCTTTACTAAGATTTGGTTGGAGGATTTTGCTAATTCATTACCCTGAGGGTAATATGGAGTGGAGTGGATAAGTTGAATACCACACAAACTTGATCTGCTTGTTGCTTCATGCGATTCTAAGCCACAACCAAATTTTCTTTGAGGGTACAAAGAATGGCTACTTGAACTATAATATTGTTGTCAACCTCCTAAACCTTACAGACACCTGACATGTATGAGAGAAATGACAATGGATTTTTTCTGTAGATGGCTTCAAAAGGAGTTGTACGAGTAGCGATATGGTAAGATGTGGTGTATCGCTATTCAACTAGGGGTAACCATTGATCCCATTGATTTTTTCTGTTGGATGAAAAATACCACAAATATGTTTCCAAACACTTGTTGACAATTTCAATTTGGCTATCAGTCTGAGGATGATAGGCAGTGCTGAGATGCAATTGGGTTCCCTAGAGCCTGAAAAATTCTTGCCAAAAATTGTTGGTGAAAGTTGGATCTCGATTAGAGCGAATAGAACGAGGCATGCCATGAACTTTGAATATATTATCCATAAAAATTTGAGCCACCATGGATGTGGTGAATGGGTGTTGAAGAGAACATAAATGAGAATACTTGGAAAGATGATCTACTACTACAATGATGATTGACTTATTGCCCAATTTAGCGATGCCAACAATGAAATCCATAGAAATATCCCTCCAAATAGCAAGGGGAATTATAATTGGTTGGAGTGTTCTTGGATCTTTGAATGTTTATCCCTTATTGTGTTTATAGGTATCAAAATAAACCACAAATGTGCAGACATCCTGTTTCATATTATCCCCAAAAAAAGAATGTTTGACTCATTCATAGGTTTTGGTAAACCCTGAATTGCCAGGTGAAACATGAAGCTTAGAAATCATCGTGGATTTATGTTGTGACTACTTTCTTAAATACAAATAGTATTTATTTGTAGTGAAGATATTCATTGTGATAAGAGTACCATGGAGAATCTTGAGAATGGTGTTGCAATTGTTGGATCGAGAGAGAAAGTTTTTGGTCTTGTAGCAATTCCTGGCAAATATCTTGGAGCCAATCCGGTACAATGAAGGAGAGGGAAAAAAGGGACCCTTCTTCTTCATACTTCCTAGCAATAGCATTAACAACCACATTTTTTTTTCCCTTCTTGTAAATGATCTCATAATCATATCCAAATAGCTTGGTCACCCATTTTTGTTTCTTTGAGGATGGAATTCCTTGTTCCATAAAATACTTGAGTCTCTAATGATCAATTTTAAATTGGAAGTGTCACCCCAATAGATGAGGACGCTAGAGATCCATGGCATGCATAATAGCCAACATTTCCTTTTCATAGATTGATTGGCCCAAATGTCTCTAAAAGTTGTTTTCTAGTGAAATCCAAAGGCCTACCATCTTGCATGAGGATTGCCCCAATTCCTTTCCCTGAAGCATCACATTCCAAGACAAAAGTATTAGTGAAGCTAGGAAGTGCCAGGACATGAGTCATGCACATAGCCTCTTTCAAGGCATGGNCAATGATTGGATTCCAAGTGAAAGAATTCTTTTTAAGGATAAAAGTGAGAGGCGTTGCAATTTTTCCATAATTCTGAAAAAACTTGCGATACTAGTTTGTTAAATCCAAAAAACCATGCAAGCTCTTAAGAGTTTTAGGGAGAGGCCGATCCTTCATAGCTTAAATTTTCTTAGGATCCACCCATATGCCATCCTTGCTGACAATATGACTCAGGTACTCCACTTCTGAGGCTCCAAAGACACATTTAGACTATTTTAAGGAAAAGTGTGTGCTAAGAGAGTAGTTGGAGAGCTTAATCCACATGGGTGAGATGAGATTTACAAGTTTTACTATAGATGATAATATCATCAAATATAACTAATACAAAATGACGGAGGAAAGGATGGAAGACATGGTTCATGAGACTTTGGAAAGTGGAGGGAGCATTACATAGGCCAAAGGTGATGACCAAGAAATCATAGTGATCCTCATGAGTTCTAAATGCAGTCCCATGAATGTATTCCTCTTTCATACGTATCTGGTGGTAGCCAGAATGGAGATCAATTTTAGTAAAGTACTAAGCACCACCCAATTCATCCAAAAATTCATCAATTACAGGAATGAAAAATTTGTCTTTGATGATGAGTTTGTTGAGGCGTGAAATTCTAGACACATGCACCAAGTGTCTTTTTTATTGAGTACCATGACCACAAGAGAAGAATAGGGGATGGTACTAGGACAAATAACACCCACTTCAAGCAATTCTTGAACAATTTTATCAATTTAATTATTCTAGGAAAAGGGATGACGATAACAATGAACATTGGGAGGAAGGTTTCCCGAGACCAAAGGAATGGAATGATCATGAACACCACGGGAAGGGCGAAGTCCACGAGGAGTGGTAAAAATGGCTTGGTGTTGGGAGAAGATATATTGGAGGTCAAGATGCACAGAGGGTGTCTCAACTGCTTGAATGGAATGGAGTTGGGAAATAATTCTCAAATGACCTTTGTTTAGGATCTTTTCCATTCGACGGGAATAATGATCTCAGGGGAGCAATTTGTGATGCCTTGGAACGTATACTATTGTCCCTCCTATTGGAATTGCATGGTTAATTTCTTAAAATCCATGAGGATGGGGCCTAGAGTGTGTAACCATTCAACAACGAGCACAATGTCACAACTGCCCATGTCAATAGAAAACATATGAGATTTTAGGTGGTACTGATGAATTTGTAGATGGACATTTTCACAATAGCCACCAAATTTCATGGAACCTCCATTAGCAATTATGATTTGAAAATTGTTGAAATCACATATACAAAAATTGATTTCTTGGGAAATGCGATGGTGAATAAAATTATGGGGTTTCCACCGTCAACAAGGATTATGACTTTCCTATGCTTAATGTAGCCAATTAACTTGAGGGTTTTGGGAGCAGAGAAGCCAATGAGGGAGTGCATCCAAATCAATGTTTCAACTTATGGTGGATCAACGGGAAGAGTAGTATCATCTATTGGGGTTATCTCTTCCATAGGGGAAGCTTCAACCTCCTTATCAACAACATCCTCAAAAATGGCCATAAAAAGATTATGTTGCTTACACTTGTGCCAGGAAAATATTTGTCATCAAAATTATAACAAAGACCCTTGAGTTGGTGTTCATCCATTTCTTCCCAAGTTAATTTATGGATCTTGAGAGGGGTGGCATGAGGGGTAGGATTGATAGGTCGAGGGAGGGGAAGAAAAGAGGGCTTTCAGTTCTAGGAAAAAACAACCTGTTGTGATTCTTTGGCTTGTTTAGTAGCTTCCAACCAATTCTAGGGTGAGCCATGAGGACTTGGGCTTGGATTTCATCATTTAGGCCACTAATAAAACATTCCCTGAAGAATACATATGTCATTCCCTCCATTCTGAAAGGCAAGTGCTCAAAGGCGGTTATAAATTCTTCCACTATGCTAAACTGTTTCAACTTGGTCAAATGGCCTAAATAGTGGGTGTCGGTCTAAAATAATTCATAAATATCTACAACAAATTGGTCCAAGAAACATACCCATGATAGGTATTTTTACGCCATTTCTAGCGTTCAGGATCCAGATAGAGAATAACATAGCGAAGTTTGGCGAACTCATCAATAATGACATGCAAAGAAAAATAATGCTCCATTTAGGTGACCCAGCCCGTGGGATTGGATCCATAAAATGTATTGACCTCAATTTGAGGAAGATGGGGGTCATGATGAAATGGGTTGGAATGAAAGGCCATAGTATGGGAGGAGTCAACACCATCTACTTAGGAGGATTGTTCAATGAAGGGGGGTTCCTAGGATCGATTCAACAACTGGTTGAGAGTGGTGTTGGAGATGGCATGTTTGGAGAACAATGCAACAAACGAGGAAGATTGGACCAATAAGGAGAGTGCACTACATTTTGAGGAAAATAAATGCGCATGACAGGATTTGTGAAAATATGATGCAAATGTGGAAAAACCTATCCAAGTTAGGGTTAGGGTTTTGGGATGTATTGTAAGGGTTTCTAACCCAATTTTGTAATATAAATAGAAGAGATATAAAGTAGGTTGAGGCATCGAGATCTATCTAGAGTTTGAGTGCGACAAGTCTATTTTGGAGAACCTATTTTGGAGTTTTTATGAGTAAGAGTCTGTTTGAGTGCTGTAGATCTCAGATGAAGTTGAAGTAGTCGAGGGTCAGGTCGCAAGCTGTGGAGCTTTGTACGATCCTGGTCCACCTCACTACCCTTTATTATGATGTAATGTGCACATATACTTTTGATGAATAAGAAAAGAAGAAAAATATATTTGTGGACGTAGCCCTAGGGGGGGTGAACCACGGTAAAACCTAGTGTGCAATGTGTCTAAATGATTTACTCTTTATGGAATTATGATTGAATGGTTATATATATTAACGAATGGATTTACTTAGAATGTGCACTATAATAGATATGCAAAATACATGTTGTGAATGAATGAATGGATCTGATGAATATTATAATAGAATGCATGGTTAAGTAGAAATAAGAAGTAGAATAACATCCCCCAATCCCTTCCATGACTATAGACACTTGCGTCCTGTAGTCCCCCATAAACCATCTCAGGTGAGACTATATTTTATACTATGTGCATGGTGTAGCCTTATGGTTTACCAGAAGGGCCGATTGTGATAAGGGTTTTGTTGGAGAACTAAGGTAGAACCCAGGTCAACCCATAAGTCAAAAAAATGGTTTTTTTGTTATGAATAAGTCATTGTAATCATGCAATAATTATATGATCCTCTCTACTGTCTTCTTATCCCAATAATCTCCAATACTAGCCATCATTTGGTTTTATGTAGTTCCAATATTTACCTTCTTGATATTTAATGGTGCAACATAATCATCTGAATTCCCTACTGGTACTTAGTATCCTTCTTAAAAAATTTCTCCATTGGCACAGTGATCTATGCATATCCCCTTATTAACTTTCTGTAATACCCTATATGGCCCAATGTACTCTTCAACTGGCGTACTAACTTTGGTGGTGGTAAGTTAACTATGAAAACAATTTTGGCAAGATAAACCAGTAGAACCTATTTACACACCACATGTCCTAACAAAATGCCAAAAGGTGCGTTGAAAATACTCTTCTTAATATTTAATGAGATCTGACACTCTCTGCATCTATCCAACATCATCCTTAATACTTCAACATGATCTTTCAACAAACCGAAAATTGTCCAATCATCTAAGTAAACCTCCAAAAACTTATAAATAAATTCCTTAAACGCTACTACTACTACTCTTGAAAAAATGGTTAGTGCATTCATCAATCCAAATGGCATAACTGTATACTGAAATGAGCCCCACTCTATAGAAAATGTTGTCTTGTATCTATCTTCTGGTGGTATCTTGATCTGATGATAACCTGAAAATCCATCTATAAAAGAATAAGCTTCTTGACCCCCTACATTCTCCAAAACTCCACCTGTAAAAGGGGTAGGAAATGGATCATGTAGGAAAGAATCATTCAATTTTCTCAAATCTACACAAATCCTGATCCCTCCTTGATTATTTTCTTGCACCACCATGGGACTGATCCATTCTAACTCTTCTACAGGTTCTATAACACCGGTTTCTAGCATCTTTTCAATTTTTGTCTTCACCTTCTCTTTGTATATTGGATTCAATCTGTACGAGTAACCTGACAGTCAGGAAGGAGGAAGGAAAGAATGGAAGAACCGGAGAATTTTGTGGAGTTGGAAGACGTTACAACATCATAGACCAAATCAATCAATCCCACTAGGATAGAGGAAGAAATATCAATTGCAGAATAGGGGGGAGGTAGGACCCCCAGGGAAACCTATTTTGGAGCCCACACAGTGGCTTACAAGTCTCTATAATTCAAGTGTTATAAATCTATTGGACATACCTCATTTTGGGAGCTGTAAAAATGTAGGCCTTGTGTGATGAAACTATTGTCCAGGGTACACGGAGGTATCGTATGGATGGATAGGCCAACCCCATAGATGTGGATCTCATAGATAATAATACAAGGTTTCCTACCAGCAGGGTAAAGACAGAAGACTATCTGGACAATAAAGCCAAGGATAAATAAATTGCAATGGAAGTGAAAACACAGTTCAGGATAAACATGGGAACCCGAGGACTAATCATCAAGGATATTAACGACCATGCAATAAATTTTTCCACAAAGTTAATGGCTTGCAAACTTTTGAGGAAATGTAGAAAGGAAGAAGCCCCAACATAAGTTATAGAAATAGTTGTGCAGTGCGCAAAGAGCATAGTGTTCAGTTGGGAACCATACTTGTTGAACCAAATTATGATAGATTGTAGAGATGGAGGCCAAGTTTTCAGGTTTTCTAGACAGGAAGGGGAAATGTTATGCAACACACTATGAAAATTTGTGGCAAGAAAAGGACCCCAAGAACCAACAAGCTAACAATGCATTATTTTCCATGTTATTGGAGGATATGCAACAAAAGACAGTCAATGTCTGGAGGATCCCAATTGAAGTGGTTCAAGGAAATGAAGGGATTGCTAATTTCAAGGATTCAAGACATCATTTGTGGATTCAGGCCACAAGGGACCCAAATAATAAGTGGCTGGAAATGAGGTAGTTCACATCACTGGAAGAAGTAGACTGGATTGTGAAAGACTAGCCTATGTAGTGGAAGGTTCCATCAACACAAAAGAAAGGAACAAAGCCTAAGGAGCCAAAAGAAGCAGGAATATCAAAGAAGAAAAGAAGTCCAGTGGAAAATAGAAGGAAGGCTGCAGAGTGCGACCAAGCCTCAGGAAGTAGTGGAACAAGAAAGAAACCAAGAAAGAAAGAGACAGTGCCAAGGAAAGAAGTAAAAGGGGATGGAGAGAAGGGGGATAGCTCTAGCCCAATGGAAGCAAAAGATGGGGAATCAAAAAATAAAAAAATTAAGGCGTAGACCTCAACCCCAACAAAGAAGAGAACAAGAGCATAGGAGGCAAAAATAAGGAAAAAGATGAAGTATCACAAGATTCCTCCAACCATCACTATTACAAAGGATGATGTAGAGTTGGTCACATAAAAAGTCCAAGTTAGAGGAGAGGATGTAGTACACACAACAGAGGCACACAGGGAAGAAATCATGGAAAACTTAGTAGAAGTACATGCCATCTTACAAGGACTGCAACTAAATACAATGCCTCATCCAACAATGTAGCAAGAAGAACAAGCACTGGAAGCATCAACGCAAAAAGAGCAAAGAGAGACTGTGAAGACAATAGTAGTGAGTAGTGACAGATTCAATGTCACACAAGAAATGTTGGAGGTGGATGAAAACATAGCACAGAGAACAGTAAAGGAAGTGGAACATCTGGAGTTGGTTCTGGAAAACATACCTACGAAGGAACTGTATGGACTGCAAGCGAGTGTAATGCAGGAAGTATAGTCTAGAGCTAGGGTGGATGCCACCAACCTAGCCCTTGATCGTGAAGTGAAGGAAATTTTTCAAGTGACACATGAGAAAATCACACTGGAAAAGGAGGAGGAGAAGAAACGCACAGATAATTTGGAGAAGAAGCTTACATAGGTATATAGGAGCCTACCAGATTGTGCCAAGGCACATGAAGTTACAACATAAGGGAAGATACAACAAATTGTGCAAACCATGGAGAGATACAAACAAGAGATAGCAAACTTGTTGGCCCTTGACCAAGTTTTGAGAGATACTTGGTCATATTTGACCGTTTTTGGGACTTTGACGCCCTATCGAAGGAAGCGTGCAAGACGAAGTAGAGATCATGGGATCTCGGCCCACTTTGGGTCCTTTTTGGGTTTTTGGGAATATGTAACAGGAAAGGGATGTCGGCCCGTGGGTTTACCCACATTTAGGCCCACTTTTGTAATGTATAAATAGATATCTAGGCGATGTAAGTAGTGGTGTGTGGTGTGGAAGAGAGACTAAGCAGTTAATGGGCTTAGTGATAGAAGTGATTTATGTGATTGACTTGTAGGGCTGAGTGCAATTGTTGTAAGTGTTGAGTGCATAGATTGTAAGAAGGCTCTGTGCTAGATCTACTTGGGGAAGGAGGATCTGGTGAGGTGTTAAGGTCCTAACCCGCACATAGGTAGATTAATGTATTCGGATGTAATAAAGGTCAATATTAATAAGACCTTTCAATAAAATAGAATAAGGCGGATGTAAGAAGACCTAATAGAAGC
>JASDQU010236865.1:0-16985 GCA_032191745.1 Picea mariana
ATTAAATTCGTATCCATAGGGTCGATTCCACTGATAGCTTTTAACAGTGCCTTCCGTTGTGTAGGAAAACTCTGAAGGACTTCGAGGGCTGACATCGCAAACGGTGCTTGTGCCAGATCTTCTACGATACTGTAGTTCTGGGAAGCATGTGCATGGGTATTTAAGGTAGACTTACGAAACACGCCCTTAGGAGGAGGGTGAAGGATTGTATCGGGGCTCGGTCGTTCGAGATGAAGAGGACTATTGGAAGGTGGAGTCAAGGGAGATTGTTGAGCCAACAGAGGTGGCATGTCATCAACTTTATCTTTGGAGGAGTAATATTTGGCATGAGTGGTAAGTGTGATGCCATTCTTCTTTGAATCACCATTACACATAAGTAAATAAGAGGTAGTGGAGGAAGAAGGTTGATCATGGATGACCAATTGAGCCTGTTGTTGAGAAGGGAAGGGTTGAGACAAGACGAAAGGTGTAGGAGGTTTTGGGGTCCCTTGGAGGAACTTCGTAACCTCAACACATCTTGGACAGTCCTTCACATAGTGATCATCACCATAGATAAGGCAAGGATAGTGAGGTTTGAATTTATCCTTATCATCAACAGGTTGTGTCTTGGTATTGTCAAATTGTGGGTTGTTATTTTTATCCTCCTTATTCCTACCCTTCCCTTTTTTGGATTTATTCTTACCGGTAGGAGTCAATTGAACGACGTTCACTTTTAAAGTTTTACCGATGGGAGGGGTGGGCGTCAGAGCAGTTTGAACATTAGAAGCATGGGATTTGGGCATGGTGTGAGAGGCTTGCATAGATTGCAGTTGGGCATGGAAAGTACCTATCACACCATCAACGACATGAGAAGTTGTTGGGGTTGTTGAGGTGGTTGTGGTAGAAGGATGAGGTGAGTTAGGGAGAAAATTGTAAATAGTACCCATTTGTGAATAAACGAGATCAAGATAGTGGGTACGACTGATCATTTGTTCTTCTATGACAACTCTACCCATAGCAATGTCTTTAGATATGTCATTCACGAAGGATTTCGTGAACCATTCTGCCAATAACTGATTGAGAAGATCGAGTTTGATTAGGCGTCATCTTTGTCTCCACTCATGAATGTGATTGGAGATATGAGTGGCTTTACTTTGCTTGAAAGAACTCAAAATCTCAGTTCTCATTTCATAAAGGATTGGCAACTGGTAGTGAGTGAGGAAAGCCATAGCTAGGGTATTGAAATAGGTGAAGAAGCCTCATGGTAATTCTATATACCACTTCGCGGCTAAACCCGTGAGAGTTAGTTGAAACAGACGTAACCAAAAGGAGTCATCCATCAGAGAGTTGGATGAACACCAAAGGTGGAAAGTCATTACATGATTTATTGGGTCCTCTCCTGGTTTACCATTGAACTTAGGAATGTCGGATGGTAGTTTGGCTGGTATGACAGGCCAATGAGGAGAGTGACGGATAGGGTCATTCAAAATTATAGACAGATCAAGGAGGTCCAAAGTGGCCAAAAAAGGTAACTGTCTATTCACGTGAGAGTATTGGTGACTTTGGGGAGGAAGTCCCGTCGGTATACCAGTAGGACCGTAAGCAGTTTGCATATAATGCAAAGATCTAGGCAGATTCGGTTGTTGGTGTGGTGGTAGGTATCCCATGGGGTTGTACGGATTAGGTATGTTCCCTTGGAAGGGGATAGTAGACGGAATGTTAAAACCCCATATAGGATTGGAGGTCCCAGGGTAAGGTTGGCCCATACTAGGGGGTATGAAAGAGGTGACTTGAGGCTGTTTCTCCCCATTCGATTGAGTATTGCCCTGGGTAAGAAAGTTTCAATACTAGGCTAAAGCCGTTGGTATGTTATGTCCGTAAGGTGGGGTAGATGGGGGTTGTCCTCCAACCGAAGGTTGTGCCCCAATTGGGGTTTGACCTCCAAAGGGGGGTTGTGTCCCAATATGGGTTTGGCTTCCAGGTGGGGGTTGACCCCTAGGGTTAAATTGTCCACCAACAAGAATCTGATAATTAGGTGTGAAAGACCAAGTGATGCCACTAGGGCTGACTCCTCAGGCGAAAGGTGGATAAGACCCTCTGGAGGGGGGTTGGGGAAGTGTTAGAATAAAGACGAAAAAATGATTGTTCCCAAGAGGAGAGAAAAATCCATATGCTCCAGATGGAACCTGAGTAGGGATAGGGATAGAAGCATTTAACACATGATATCTGGGGGGAAATGATGGGGTGAGTCTAGGCGAAAGTGGTGTGCCAATGGGGGCTTGGCTAGTCATAGTATTCTTGGTGGGAATAGTCGTAGTATTTGGGACCATTGTAAAATGGGCCATCTGAAGGGGGATGGTCAAGTTGGGATCCACCGACTGAGTGTCGAAACTGCCGAATAGATAGCCAGTCGTAATGGGAGAATGATTTATATCAGACATTTTGGGCAACTCATGTTCGATGAATATATTGACACTTGTTTCGGCGTTGAAAAGATCCCGTCTCAGAATGTGAGTAGACCGAAAGGGATCCTGACCTTCAGGGCCTATGAATGGTTTGGTTGGTATTCCAGAAGTTTCAACAATAATATCTCTGGAATAATTTACCTGAAGAATACGTGTCTCAGAACTGTGAGGATTTCGAAAAGACTCTAGAGAATCAGTAACTCAGAATTGTTCTAGAGAATCAGTTCTTTCCACTTATGGAGTGGCAGTGTCTTGGACCTCACTCTATTGAGGAGAGACCTCCAGTGGGTTGGTAGGCAAGGGTTGAGAACCTCCCAGATCTTCTGGGGGTTGTCCTTGCATTCTACATGAGCGACGTGGAGGGTCAATGTTGGTGGAGCTAAATATCTTACAAAAGAAAATCTATGGCCAACTATGGAAACAAACAACACTCACTAATAAAATCTAGAGTTCAAACCAAACACACAAACCTTCTCATTTTGAAGTCACTAGTTGGTGATGAAATACAACGTTGCGAGACCGAGATAAGAATGGGTTGGGCTATGGTGGAAAAGTTACATTGACGACCTACTTAACATACTTACACCCTGGTACAAGATCCCACACATAATCATGGGTATACCCTCCAAGGATCCCAAGTGAGTCTGGCCAACGTCGATTCTAGGTACCATGGAGACTTGCCCCTCCACAGTCACCTTGTGTAAGACCCTAAGAATATAGGCTACTAAAGTTACCACAAACAATAGTGATGCCTGGGGAAACAGTCGATATTCCGATCCACACGCAAGGGCAGGGTATCGAGCCCGAAATCAACTTGAGAGGCTTCCACTCATCATTGTGGGTATACCTTCAAGTGACCCCCATAATATGTGCAATATCTACACTGAGACCAACAAAGTAGGGTGAGTAACTTTTCCAATCTCAATGCGACCTCAGGTTTGACCTTTGTGTGAGAAGGGATTCCCAGAAAAAAATGTTGCAAATGGATTTGAACACTCACTATCACAAGATACTATAGTGTTTTTTATTTATTTGGAGAGTGTGTCTGCCTATTCCAAAGATATACCCTAGCTAATGTTGGTGTAAAAGAGCCCTAGAAAAAAGTTACTAATTAAATTTTAGAGTTTCACAATATTATTAAAGGCTGTTGTTACTCAGGAGGGAGACGAGAATGAAACCAATGTTGTGTAAGACTTTGACCCAATAACGTGCAAATATGAATGAATTATGCAAACTTTCGTTCGATGAATTCTATCTACAGTAGAGAGAAAGTATTTTTCTGGAACAATGCAACTACGATGTACAATTATTTTCTTTGAATGTAGTATCAAACAATCATCAACAATGTAATTTCACTATTCGTTCTCTTTCAATGTTTCAAACGCCAATATTTTCTGTATAAATGATCGCTTAAAAGACTAAAAAGACTTTTATTTTTTCCTTTCGAGAAACCAAAACAGGGATGTAACCTAGAAAGGATAAGCAATCAATGAAAATAAAGCACTCAACAAACACCCAAATCGATCTTTCAATGGAGATAAAAATAAAAATGACAAGAAAATGTCTCTTCAAATATGAATAAGAAATGTTTTTCTGATCATCAAGAAATCCAGAATATGTAACCAGCCTACAAATCCAAATCCAAACCAATACCTTTAATCGAGCAAGCACTCGAACGCAAGTCCAGAGATTATATCCTTGTCGATAAAAATAAAAAACAAAGATTGAAAAAAGATCAAAAGAGAGGTGTTCGATCGTCGAAACCAATCAAGATCAAGCCAAAACAATTAGAAGAATTCAAGAACTGGCATTAAAAATCCTTGTCTAGCTGACTAAAGCAAAACTGGATAGCAGTAGAGGCCAAAACCCAAACCAATTTTTTTTTCAAACACCGCCGCAGGTGGGCAATATAACATAGCGCAGAGATTAATGATTTCCATGAGCCAGAAACATGTAGGGTGCGGAAATCCCGCGCTAAAACAAACCACCAGGGTGCGGAAATGAATGGTTTCCATAGGCTATATATAAGGTGCAGTGCAGACGTGTTTGAAAAATCAAGAAATTTGGGGAAAAAGGAAAAACATCTAGGTGGACTTTTAAACCTAGGGAGAGTGAATGAGTCTCCTAGAGACTCAGAGATTGATATCAAGTAAAAAGAATAGTTCAAAATAAAATGGCCAACAAAAAACTACAATCAAGTCGTTTCCCCAGTGGAGTCGCCAATTTTGTTATTGGGTAAATTGGTATATGCGAACATGAACTGATCCCCCTAGATCCACCTGGATCTAGAACAAAACAAGACGGGACAAGACACTTTCCCTAAGTTGAAATCATTGAGTTTACTATCCAAAGAGGAATAGATAACATTCCTTATGAATCACTTCCTTGTATCTTTGTTGTCCCTGCTTCACTCCAGTTCTCTTGTAGAATCAAATCTATGACAACAAAAACCAACCAACGTGAAAGCAACAATAGTAGAATTCAATGACAACCCAAACATGTGATCAAGGAGTCATGTAACAAAACATTAATCATTTTATGGGAAATAGACATGCCACCATATTGTATTAATAAAAAGTAGAAGATACAACTGAATCACCTTGATGTCACGACTTCCCTTTTAGTGGTCCTTTGTTCCAACACACACATGCACTTTCTTTGAAATTCGCATGAAGATAATCCACAAAATCTTGATGGAAAAATGGAGGCCCCAAGCATAAATAAGAACATGATTCTTCACACATTCTTCAACCTATTCTTTCATCAATTCTCTGCTTAATCTTACTTCTTCTTGCTTAACATTTTCCATGAGAAGCCCATGATTATATAGGAGAAGGTGAAGTGGTTAAAAGGATGAGTATGATCCCACCAAATCATAGAAACCAGTAGGATCACAACCATATAGATGCCACCTCACATTCTAGAAGATTCCCCTTCTAGAAACTTCATGAAACCTGTTTCTTATTTTAGCTTTGGAACACCACCACACCTTGCCTATGTAGCAGCCCGCGGAAATCTCATAGGCCAGATATAGAGAAGCCTGTAGAAATGATAGATTTCCGCACTGTGTATTATGAGTAGCCTACAGACCCTTTCTAAAAAGAAGCCTTGTAGAGGAGGAAAGAAGTTGCTTTTCTCGGGCCAAAATTCATGTTGGCAGCCTGAACACATGTCTATGATATCATCATTAGAATGACCAAAATAATGTGTAACACATTGTCCTCTTGGAAGCCACGATCAAGAAGAGGTGGTGAGCATAGTTCTTTTTTCTATTTCAAGATCATTAAAAAAATGAAATAGAGGTCTGGGATTCAAACCCAGATAGTTGTGAGCATAGTTCTTTTTTCTGTGTCAAGCTGGTTAAAAAATGAAATAGAGAGTTGCGAGCACAATTTTATTCTCGTTAAAAAAAATGAAACATAGGTTCGGGCATTGAACCCATAGGTTATGAGCATTTTCCTTTTACTGTGTCAAGCTCGTTAAAAAATAAAATAGATCCTTATGAGTATAGTTATTTTCCTATGTCAAGCTCGTTAAAAAATGAAACAACCGCCTCTCTTGTTAAGTCAAGTCTTTCATTAGAACTCGTACCTAAACCTTCATTTCATCCAAATGGGTCAGTTGATCCTCTTTCTTCCTCCCTCTCTAGTGAAAATTTTTCTATTAGTAACCTGGAGTCTATTCCGATAGAAGTTGGTGATAGGAGAAGAGTCGGTGAATGAAACGAAGCTTGGGGTCCATGTCTCTAGCCTCTGGGAATCATGTTGGAGTTATGTCGCTAGCTTCTCAAGTTGGGGGAAAAGTAACAACCACCTATGGATATCTCGAAACCCTTGGACATTACGTTGGGAAGTTCTAAGCACAATTAGTTTTTAGTTTTAAGCTCGTTAAACAATGAAACTGGTTCCAAGCATAGTTTATTTTATAGTTTCAAGCTTGTGAAAAAATGAAACCAATCCCGATCTTAGTCTTTATTCTTTCTCATGTTTGTAAATACATTAGAATAGGTTATCGAGTATACTTTTATCACTTTTTTCAGACTCATAAAATCTATACGAAAAATGAACCCTTTGGAGTCTCCCTTAAGCTCTTTTCAGACTCCCTAAACATGAAAATATTGTTGCTTGATATTTTTGTCTTTCACGCTCGTTAAAGTGAATTAGAAAGAATGTTTGTTGAATGGTAGTTTACCTCTTTTTCAGTCTCATCAAACTATTTATGAAAAAGGAACCCCCTGATTGCCTTGGTTAGGAGAGTTCTCCTTAATATTATTTTATACTTTTTTCGGGCTTGGGAGACTAAAATTACAAAAAAGTCCATCTGGAGTCTTCTTTAATATCTTTTCAGACTCTCTAAATATTAAAAGGCCATCGATTTTACCTTCTCTGGACTCGTAAAACTTTACAGTGAAGGACCCATCTAGGACCAAACCCTTCCTTCTTCAGGTTTGTTAAACATGTGAATATGGGACTCATTGAAGATGAGCTAAACGATCATTTTTTACCCTTCTTGAGCTTGCTAAAAAACAAAGAGGTACTCGCCTATCTGGGTGGGGGAAAATTTGGGAAGTGGGTCAAGTTTTTGAAACATTATGGAAGTTTTTTGTCCTCCTTGAACATGGCATGTGTCTACATTATGTTGTACAATTGGGTAATTAGTTTGTCTCTGAGTCATTTGAATTCCATGTGTTGTCATATTCTTTTGAATCCTTCGAAGAGAACCTTTGGTTGTCGTCACACTATGGTGATTATCAAATTATTTTTGGATCATTGCCTCATCAATTTAAATTCTGCCAAGTCAATTTTCATGCCACACAATGTTCAAGGGAAGTATCAAGCTTACAACCACTTTGCAGTATTCATACCCTTGTTAGTATGTCCACATTTTCTCTATCATTCCACATCATTTCTTGTTCTGTTTCATGTCAATAATGGGGGATACATCATGGTCCTTCTTCGATGAGTCTATTCATGTCGACTCTAGCTCATTATCTAGGAATTAGACTTAGAAACCAATGAGTACCTTGGAACCTTCATTCCTCAATGGCAGGTTTCCTCACATTTGACAATATGTTTATATTATTGAGCTCTGATCAAATGATTCCTTGAATGTTTGACTTCAGCTCATTTATTCACATTCTTTGGAATGTACTAGAATACCTTGGGAATAATTGTCATTATTGGTGATTTCCCTTTCACTTGTTAATGATATACATCAATGACTGGTAATCAAGTCGTTTCTACAATGTTCGACTTCAACACATGTATTCACATGGTTAGAATCGTACTGGTTCAGGATTGGGATGAAAACCTTAAGAATNGGATCCTACTAGTGTTATGTGACTAACATAGGTTGTGATGGAGAGAATTTTTATACATTTTTACATATAAGATCCAAATTGTATTAGTCCATCGCTATATTGTTTTGTCATATTGTAGCTCCACTGTGTACAATATCATCGCTACAACTTGATCGTTTCATGGAGATATGGATCCATGTTGTATGTTTAGTGGCCATATCCTTAGTAAGTACTCTCATGGATTCGTAGTATATTGGTTAGCATCCATGATTTGAGTCCATTTTTTCTGAGCATGGGTATTCCTACCTCAGGATGATTTATATATATAATGTTTGATGTTTGCTTGTATCTTTCATCCAACTCTCTTATTCCAACACCCTTCGCATGTGTAAAATGTTTCGGCCATAATGGTGTTTCTTCTAACCTCACATTTTAGGGGGTAATCTGTTATATGTAAAATTCCCACACTACCTAGTGTCGTACTAAGTGTCACACTTATGTCACTTTTTCATTAAGTGTCACACTTATGTACAATTGTGTTGTTGAGTCCCTTGGATGCTTCCATGCACGAAAGATCTGTTGATTTTCCTCTAACCAAAATTCTTTGACTGATAAGCGCCCAAAAGATTTAATGGAGGAATGCAAAAGAGGGAGATGATTAAGGATGATAAGCATGGAAGCAGGTCCTAGTTGGGGGCATATTTTTTATTCCAAAGTTGAGCCCATGGATTTGATTTTTTGGTTAATGAATTCCACCAAGTTTTGGCACTAAGAGTTTCATTACTTTTGGCCAAATCAGAAAGACTCAGGCTGCCTATTGATTTGGGCAAGAAAAAATTGTCCCATTTGACAAAAGGCCATTTTAAGTGGTTCTTGTTGCCTCACCAGAGGAAAGTGCATTGGATAGTTCTTATGGATTTGAGGACCCATTTAGGTGCAACAAGAACATATAAGAGGTAGAGGGGCATGGATTGTAAAACAACTTTCATGAGAATGAGGCACCCAACTAGGTTAATAGATCAAAAAGTCCATGAAGAAATTTTTTGTTCCATATTTTCAAGGAGATCTCTCCATGTTGAGTGCTTGATGGATGAATCAATTAGGGGTGCTCTGAGATATTTGGTGGGAAGGGAGAAGATGGAGAAGCCAATAATCCTAGTGTTGTTTCTTTGAGTAATGGTAGGCGTATTGAAAAAATAGATCTTGATTTTATCTAGATTGATAGTGGTTCTTGAGGCCTTAGAAAAGGTGCTTAAGTTATGATGGAAAGCACGAGATTCTTGCATAGATGGATGACCCATTAGGATATTGTCATCAAAAAATTGTTGATGAGACAAGGGGGAGTTTTCATGCAGGACCAAACCTTTTATGGTGCCAAAGGAACATGAATATTTGAGCATTCGTCCTAGGCCTTCCTCCATGAGAATAAATAGGAAGGGGGAGACGGGGTTTCCTTTTCATATTCCTCTAAAAAGGGAAAAAGTGGTAGAGGGGGATCCATTCACCAAGATAGAAAAGAAAGCAAAGGATAGGAGAGACAAAATCCATTTAATCCAAGAAGGGATAAAACCAAAGTCTAAAAGGACTTTTTAAATGTAATCCCAACTTAACTTATCAAAAGATTTGGAGAGATCTAGCTTAAGAAGCATGCCAAGTTTTTTGGTGGATTTTAAAGAGTGGATAACTTTGTGGGAAAGAATGATGTTTTCCAAGATTTGTTTGCTTTCTGCATAGCCAATTTTCTATGGAGAGATGAGGATAGGAAGGAGAGGTTTGAAGAAATTTGCAGTGGCTTTTTTTATGATTTTGTAGATAAGATTGCAAAGGGATATAGGTCTATACTTACTTGGGGAAGTTGCATTCTCCTCCTTCGGAATGAGTGTGAAGAAGGTGGTGTTGAGAGAAGGTAGCACCCACTGTTTGTTGTGTGATTCCTCAACTATTTACCATATCTCCACCTTCAGAAGGTCCCAACAATGATGAAAAAATTTGATGGTGAATCCGTCTGGACCTGGAGACTTTCCTTCAACCATTTGATTGAAAACAACTTCCACTTCTTATAGAGTTATTGGTTGCATCAAGATTTCATTGTGATCTTTGGTTATGCGAGAAGGGATGTCATTAATGACCTATTTTTTGGTTGCATCTCCACTGAGGTTGTTCTCAGATAAAAGGTATTTATAGAAGGAGACAAGTTCCTTCTCAATCTCCTTATGTGTTTCAACTCTCATGCCATCAATGTTTTTGAGGGCATTTATTCTGTTGTGCATTCTGTGTTGGACGATGGAGCGATGAAAGAAAGTTGTATTGCTCTCTCCATATTTTAACAAAGTAATCCTGGATTTCTTCTTCCAGATAGTCTCCTCTTGTTGACATCGGTCATCAAGTTGTGATTGGATATCTTATTCCTTTTTTATTCGCTCCTCTGTGTGGCCTTTTGTGATCATTTTTTGCTGGAGCAGTTCCATTTCTTGGTCCAAGGTGGTTTTAGCTATGAAAATGTTTCCAAATGTAAGATTATTCCATTTCTTCATATTTTTCTTCAGATGCTTTATCTTTTGTTGCAGTACAAACATCTTGGTGGTCCATGTGATTTGAGTGTTGGTCCACCAACATTTTACTGTTTCCTTAAAGTTTGGATGTGTGAGACAAAATTTCTCAAATTTGAAGGGTCTATCAGAGGAATTTTGTTGGGAGCAGACTTATTTTGAGGAAAGAGCTATTTTTGGAAGGAAATACCTAATTTTGGGAGCATGCACAACAAATGGGAAGAAAGAAACATGTCAAAAAGGGAGGAAAAGCAACATGCAAGAAGGAAAAGCCACGTGCAAGGAGGTAGGAAAGCCTAACCATATTAGGGTTGGAGTTTTTGACAAAGGTTTTGCTAGCATCAATATTTTCAAGGTAGAGTTATAGGGTTGTCAACAATTTTCAATGTCATGCCTTGGTCTTGAGAAGACCAATGCATTCCAAGTTGATTCATTAAGTGAGTGTGTACCTTTAAAGAGTTGTGTCTCATAAAATGTTTCCAAGGTCATTGGTTCCTTGTCAAACAAAATCTATTTGGCATGTGGAAAAGAATTAAGTCATAGGTCTAGGTGAAGTGGTTTTTTGATGATGTCATGGAGCATAATGACATATTGTGTATATTGGAGGGTCATCAAATATCATTATGACAATTTTACTACCTATGGAGTGTTTTTTGTAATTAAACTACATAAAGTTGCACATGATGTATAAAGACACTGCGCAAGTACCTAGGCACTACCCAAGGTGTCTTGTTATCCCATACAGTCCTATCTCTGTCAAAATCCTATTTGTTCAACTTAAATTTGTCTTTATTACCTATTTCTCACTGCACAACATCCTCCTCCAACAATCAAACCTCTGCTCCACATCAAAATTGAATTACTCCACCTACTATGCATCCTCTGCTCATGCTACACATCCTTTGTTTTCGCTGCACAAATGATGAAACATAAATCCTAGTGTCTACCAAATACCCTACACCTGCAAGTCTAAGATCTAGATTCAATTATGCCCTATGGTGAACACTTTGACAATGGAGTAAACCTTAGCCTTGTTGCTCACTGTGCAAAGTTCACTAATATATTTCATACTTTGAGCCTTCTCATATTTACCAGTCCCATTTTTATTTGTGCATCCCTCTCAAATGCTCAGTCAAAACTGATAAAAAGTGCATTGTTGTTCAGATAGGTAAGAAGCTTGAAAAGACAAAACCTATCATTGAAAAAAGAAAATAGGTCTCTCAAGAAAAGAATATCAGTCGATGATGAATCTAGAAGGAGGTTATGGATACTTCCAGAGGTGGCTAAGATTTAGGTTTATGCTTGCACCATTTTTTTTAAGGAACCACTGAAAAAAAAACCAATTTCGAGTTTTGTTGAAAACTGCATTGTACAGAGTTTGCCCAGTGACCTTGCACTACACAAATGATGCAAGAATATTTAAGGATAATAAGCATTGTAAAATGATTGGTGGTTAGCCTAAAAGTCATGATTATCCTCCATATATATTTCAACCACCACTTGGATGAGTGTTGAATCAAAAAGTAGTTGCGTTGTGCAAAGCTCGCTACACAAATGTTGAAGGATGCATTTACACATTGCATCACACCAGCTCACTACGCAAGTGTTGTAGGTACACAAAGGGTTAAAGGACATTGGATAATGATTGATGTATTATACAACACTCATTTTTAGCCTCCATAAATGTTGCATCCACCACCTAAATGAATTTTGTTGAAGAAATCAAACACGCTACACAAAGTTTGCAGGGAACACTACGCAAGTTCTGGAAATGACCGTTTTTGAATTTAAATTCAAGATCAAGTTTCTAACAACTAGAGATGTTTTTTGATAAACCCAAAGAGAATTTTATTGAGAATGGACCCAGTAAAAAACATAGATTATTTTAGGGGCTAAATTTTGCAAATGGGCTAAGTTTCCATGTTTTTTCCCAAAAAACGATTCGTTGATTTCCATTTTTTCTAAAACTGATTCACCCTAAATCCATAGAATAAAATTATTTTACCTTAAAAAACACCAATATTTGATAGAATCTATATTAAATCCTTATAAATTTGAATATTTTTACAAAACTATCACCAAACATTTTACATTTTACATATTAAGGGCTAGTAAGATTAGCCCATGTTTCTACATTTTAATATAAATTTCCATCCTTAAAATTATTCCTGGTAACAAACGCCTCTCTTAGTTTTTACACATGTGTCATACTTTGGGATATTTGAATCAATCTTTACAACCCATTTTTCTAGATTTAAGCATTTAATGTTTTCTTGTTTTAGTCATCATCTTTGGGCGTAGATCTTGAGACTATGGATAATAGTTTTCACAAACTGGAAGAGTTTTTTATAAAGCACAGGTTCATCTCCAAAAAAATCTCCCATTTTTTAATCAAATATTGTTATTCGATAAATATGGTGTTATCTTTGAGCTCTATTTTCCAGTAAAACGAATTTGCTATTTTTAGCAAGTAGTATAGAATTTGTCTCCTTTTTATGTAATAAGATCCAAAATTATAGGATAGTAGGGGAGTTCGACTTCTCTAGAATAGGAAGGTAGTTTATCTATATATTTGAGCATTTTGAATGTGCTAAGGGTTGGCAGAATCACAAATGACAAATTGTATTGATCATTGTTCATATTTTGAATTTGAATGAAATGCTAGTGCAGATGTCTAGAAATTTTTCATACCAAGGATTCTAGTGGAAATGATCTAAAGTCTGTTTTCCTCTATGTATGTTCTTCTTGTCTTTTTATCTTTCATATAATGATACTCATATGTTTGAATTGAATATTTAATGGTCTAAAATTCATCTTAAAAGGTGCTTTAGATTCTAGCAATTCGAACACTGTCTATTCTTTCTTAACTCATTAGAATTCATCTTAATGGTGCTCTGAATGTTGTTATATGTTTTCCTCTTTCTTCCATTCTATAACATCAATTTAAAAAAATGAAAGATCATTGCCTACCTAGCCTTTTCTTCCTTGATATTCCTACCTACTAGACATTGTTTTCATTTGCTTTCAAAGAAGTGACTCCATTGCCCAAACATGTTCCTTTCCTTCTTGCCAGCAAACCTTTAAAATCTATTCACCTATTCAAAAAACCTAGCCATATGATCCTCAAAGAAAATACATCTTTAGATGCCAAGTGACAAGATAGATCCCTCTCTAAAATCAAAGGCTAGTTTCAGTTATAAAGTGGTTATGTGGTTACCTTTGTGAGTTGCCTCCTCAACCTAGGAAATTTACTTAGTGCTAACATTTTGGCACCATTGCTAGGGAGCAAAGGTAAAATATTCCCTAGGATAAACAACAAAGTTCAGATATGATTTTTGATGGTGGATAGCAGTTAGACACAAAGAGGCTGTAAATCATCCACCAGATGAATCCATTATCAATCGTATCCATATTTCAGAGTATCAATGGCGACTCCACTGTCTGAAGGTTTTAAAGCTTGAAAAAGGTACTAGTGACTCCACTAGATTTGATGAAGAACTCAGATGCTACTACAATTGTTTCAAGGTATGAATGTTTGTACTTTTCATAGAGTTATGGTTTTCCAAATCCTTTACCCAAGGATGTATATTGTTTAAGAAATGGTCCAAAATTTAATGGTGAGGATTTGAGTTTGACTTTGAAGAATATATCAAATTTTCTTGAATTTAATAATCTTCTTAGAATCAAGAATGAAAATGTATTCCTTAGGATGTTTTATGATTCGTTCCAAGGAAAATGTAGAAGCTAGGTTGAAGGTTTACTAGCCAAATCCATAATATCTTTTTCATTATTTTGGGTTATTTTCTTGGAAACATGGATGGAAAAAGCAGAGTTTGTAGCAGACTCACTTTCCATTCAAGGTTTTAGAGAATGAAACGATACATACACTGATGAGGAAGTCGAAGATTTTTTTTTTTTCATTTTTGTCTTCTTATTTAAAGTCATGTAAATGCAGTTTAGAAGATAAAATCTAATTTTTGGATGAATTTGTCAAGGACATTGAGAAAGAGCTTGAGGTTTTAAAAGATCGGGAAATACCCCTAACTGTTCAATTTCAGGTTCTTTCTTTTGAAGCTTCATTTCAACAGAACCAAAAAGATACATTATTTTATTTGTCCTTTGATTTCAAAGATCATGTAGCGGACTATATGGAGGAGTGTTTTAGCTTAAATTTTCAGCCATTTTTTCCTTATGGAGACAAATTACAACATGAATTTCCTTTGTTGTTACATGTTCCAATATTGATCTTGTTGAAGCACAGTTAGGAAGCCATGCTAGCTGAGAAACTACTTGACTAGTTTCATTGGCATTTCAATGTTATTTGATTCAATAGTTGTCTTCAGTAGATTAGAGTAGGATTGTGTTCCAATAAGCTCATAGTTGAGCATTCTTCAATAGTTTTTAATTCAGTTTCAACATTCAATTTATAGTCAGCAAAGTTAAATAACTTCAAGTTACAGTTTGCAGTTTGGATTCAGTTGAAAAATGAGATGGTTACAGGGAATGGGATCATCCCAATGGATAAGGAACCTCATCTATTGTTCTTTGCTTCCTCATAGGGAGGAAAACATCCCCATTGGAGCCAAATGTTAGCATCAATATTTTCAAGGTAGACTTATAGGTTTGTCAGTAGTTTGCAAAGTCATGCCTTGGTCTTGAGAAGACCAATGCATTCCAAGTTGAGTCATTGAGTGAGTGTGTACCTTTAAAGAGTTGTGTCTCATAAAAATTTTTCAAAGTCATTAGGTCATTGTCAAATAAAATCTAATTGGAATGTGGAAAAGAGACAAGTCATAGGTCTAGGTGAAGTGGTTTTTTGAATATGTCATGGATCATAATGAAATATTGTGTATATTGGAGGGTAATCAAAGATCATTATGACATTTTTACTACCTATGGAGTGGTTTTTGTACTTAAAATGTAGAAATTTGCACACGCTGTGTAAAGATGTTGTGCAAGTACCTAGGCACTACCCAAAGTGTCTTGTCATCCCAAACAGACCTATCTGTTGAAATAATGTAACTGCAAAGAGTATTCTTATTATTATTGATATATTATTCATAGGATCAATCCCCATTGTGGATTGATCATGTCGGTTATTGTAATAGGATTGAATCCCCTTTTGTAGATTGGTCAAAAGACAATTGTAATAGGCAGAATAAGAAGTCGGCCCTAGCAGTTATTAAAGAGACCTAGAAATATAATAAAGGTGGGTTTACCCACCCATTTTGAGAAGTTGGCCCTGCCAGTGAAGGGACACTTCACATGTGCTAGACTTGTATAAATAAAGGAGGCTAGCACCTCACTTAGACACAACTCACTTGCTCAGTTTGAGAGACAAGTTCTTATCTGTTACCAGCAAAGGAGAGAGAGAGTGGCGCATATCTAGGAGAGGAATTTCTGTATTAGCATAAGAGATCTCTTGGCATTGTATTGACTATCTATATTAAGGAAGTTTTGCTGGGTTTTCTTCCCCTAGAGGGTTTCCCAGGATAAATGTTGTGTCTCTTGTGATTGTGTATTTCTTAGTGATCTTGGATTATGCTATTGTTATCTAATGAAATGAAAAAATCTATAATAATGGCTTAAACATTAACATGGTATTAGATCCAAGTTGAAAGAAGCATCTTTCGCAAGAGAAAAACATCACTGTTGTCGTACTTGCAAATTAGGGTTTTTCAAAAGTGAAGCTTTTCAGCCCTAAAAATATCTAGAAAGTTGTGCCCTCCCCTAAGGATCAATTTGGCATCATCAGTGCACCTTTTCAGTGTCTGGATCTCCCAGAAAGTGAAACCCTAGTTTCACAAAGTACCAAAAGTACCAGAAAACCAGTACTAAAAGTACTAGAAGTACCAGAGTACTAGAAGTACCAGAAGCACCAGTCCAGAAATCCATAGATCAGATTTGAAGGAGAAAAAGTTGGATTTTCTTAGATCCAAACACACCAAGAAACTCACCTTAGCCAAGTGCATCTCCTGGTAAGTTCATTTTTGATTCTGAGCACTTTCATTTTTTGATCATTTTCCTAGCTCCAGGTAAAGATGTCTGCAAGCATTAAGCTTGTTGACAAGTTAGAAGGAGTGGAAAACTTTTGTGCCTGTAAGTATCAGATTGGCCTCATTCTTTAAGAGAATTACCTAGCAAGATTCGTCAAAGATGAAGTACCGGAACCCGACGATGCCGCAGAAAAGGCAAAGCATCAAAAGGACACAATAAGGGCCAAAAGAATCATTGTTGATTCAATTAAAGACCACCTGATTCCTTATGTGTCATCTAAGAAGACCCAAAAATAAATGTTTGATGCCTTGACCAGACTATACGAAGGAAAGAACATAAACCGAAAGATGAATCTTAGAACTCAACTAAAGAATATGAGGATGAAGAAAGGAGAAATGATTCAAGAATACTTCTCCAAAATCAATTCAAAGAATAGCTAGAAGCTATTGGAGATACTATAGACAAAGATGAACTCATAATGACGGCCCTAAATGGTCTCACAATACCTTGGGATGCTTTCATCTAGACGATATGTGCCAGAATGGAGAAACTGAAGTTCGACAGCCTGGGAAGAATGCATCCAAGAAGAAACAAGAGTAGTGAATTGTGAAGCATTACTAGCAAGGGATGATGATCAAGCCCTAGACACCCACACCAAAGGAGGAAGGAAGAAACCCTACTTCCAAAAGGAGACTC
>JASDQU010236872.1:0-10762 GCA_032191745.1 Picea mariana
TCTACCCGCATTACTTCTTCATGCTCCCATGTCGCGTCCTCAGGACCGTACCAGGTCCACTGGACCTTTACAAGCCCTATAGCTCGATTTCGGAGCTGCTTGTTTTTCCTGTCCAATATGCACATAGGACGCACTTGCAGGACACCTTCTGGTTCCACCTTCCACTTCAATCATGTGTGATTGAAATTCTCCTTGCTTGTTGTCCAGGGCTGTGTAGATCCTCGACATTCTGCTGCCCATATCCTCCACTATTTCAGCTTGATGAACAGTATGGACAATTCTTTCTTTGTATTTTCTGTGGGGGCAGTCTCTGTACCTATGATTCCCTTTACAGCCCCAACACTCCATGGGTGGAGGCCTTCGCATCTGTTCACTCCCTTCAACCTTCATGGGCTCTTTAAAAGATGACTGCTCCCAAGGACTGTTTCTGAAAAAGGAAGGCTTGCTTCCCTTCTGCCTCTGTTCCTTCTTAAACCTCTTCTCGTTATCCCAAGCCTTCTGAAAGGTAGGCTTTTCTCTTTGTTGTTCATATAGGAATTTTTCCCTTCTTATAGTTTCTTCCATGGTCTTAGGATCATCTTATTGAATCTTTTCACCAATGGAAGGTGGCAGTCCACTCAGATACCTCTGAATTTTAACAGCCTCGTCTTTGATAAATGGAACATACTTCAGTAGTTCCAGAAAACTTCGTTCATACTCATCAATGGTCATATTGCCCAACTTGAGTTCAAAGAACTCCTTCATCTTTCTGTCATAATATCTTTTAGTCAGGTATTTCTTCTCGAAATACCTCTTAAATTCCTTCCAAGTGACTTCTTTCTCTCTGATGTGCTGCACCTGCACAAACTAATCCCACCACATGGATTCTTTTCCTTTCAACTGGTACATCGCAATTCTTCCCTCTGCATGGGCAGAATAGTTCTGCAGCTGGAAGTATTTCTTCATGCCCAGCAACCATGTTTCAACATCGTCCTCCTTCTTATGCTCTCCATCAAATGTTGGAGGTTTAATTTTGTTCATCTCTCCTTTCAATTCCTCCCTTCCAGATTTTCGATGTTTTCTGGTAGGGGACGGGCTTGAACTACTGCGTGTCTCCTTGCTAGAATGCTTTGGGGAGAGACGGTAATATCTGTTACCACTCCTCGATCTTCTTCTCCTCTCAGGGGTTCTGACACTTCTTGATCTGCTTGTGTCACTTCCCTTATCCAATTTCTTTTCTATTCTTTCCAGGCTCTTCATCATTTTTAAATTGAATTCACCCTGCCGATCCTGAATTTTCATGAGCTTTTGGCTATCATCTAGGTGAGCCTGGGCATATTTTTGCAATTTTTCGATGAGTTGCATCATATGTTATTCCTTATCCCTCTCTTTTCCGTGTCCATTGGAGTTTGATCCTTCGATTCCCATATTGACATTATTTCCTTCTCGTTTGTCTTCTATTTCAGGGGTAATTTGTACCCTTCCCCACTCCATACTCGGCGTTGATTAACTAGAATTCTGGCCTTCTTCTAACTCTGCACACACTCTCTCTCTCTCTCTCTCTTTGCAATTAAATTTAAAATTTTTCAGGCCATTAAACTTTCACAACAACCACATTATTTATAAGCCCGATCGAATAAAATAAAAGACATTTTGATTTTAAATAAGTTTCTTGAACTGGAAGTATTATGTATTTCTTCCATTTCTTGCATTCGAGGCAATTTCCAAACAGTTCTAGCACTTGTCAGTCTTCTGCAATATAATGCGCAGACAACTAGAATTTGTCAAGCCTTCATTTTCTTGACAATTCTTCATCATTCATAAACAATCCAATTTTATGAAAATGTTTTCTATTCACAAATTTTCTGAGCTCTGCTCGTCTCTGTACTTTTCGGGTGTTTGAAACTTTAGTTTCCGATATTTCGGGGCTTTTGAGACCTTGATTTTCGGTCCACGAAAATCCCACAGTCAGATATTCGTAACTAGAGTCACCCTTTTGCGACTCGCGATCTCGCGAGTTTGTGAGTCGAAACTCTCAACTCTTCTTGTCCCATTCCGCGATGTTCGAGATCAAGAGATAGGTAAAACCCCCTTTTCCGTCAGCGCCCTCCATGCGTGACCACCGGCTAGGCTAACGCTAGCTCCTCTCACAACTCGCACCTTTGCGAGTCGAAGGCCCAAACCTCCGTTTCCTATCTTCCGAGTCCCCGAGACACGAGGAGGTCAATGAAGCGTTGAATCCTTCCACCATGTGACGTGTGTCCGCTGGTCTACTTCCCGGGTCCACTTTATGGTTCTGCCGCGTGTCCCTTGTGCTGGCTCTCGACACTTTGAAACTTCGCTACTTCTGAAGTTGAACCAACTTCCTTCAACTTCCGAACCCCTGAGGAGCGATGTTGACTTTTCTCCTCTCGTTCTCGCTACTTCGCGACTTCGCGAGTTTCCATGTCAAGCTCCTATGCCCTTATCTCATGAGCTCCCGAAATCATGAGTTACTTATTTCCCGGGCCCACAGCACAGCTGTCGCCCCTCACCACCGTGCCATGTGGTATGTTCGTGAGGATCCACGTCGCTTTCTACGACATCACTGGGTCCCACCACTCTCGCCTGTCTCCTCGACTCACTGGCACGTGGTACGCATTTATGCGTCCACGTCCAAACCAAGCATGGAATCCAACGGTCGGATCCCCTCCTCAGATCAATGACGTAGATCCTTTCGGCATTTCGGGGTTTCCACCATGAAAAGTCCCGATACCTTGTTACCAGGAATCGCGATATCGCGATTCTCGATTTCCCAAAATGGGAAATCTCATGACACGTGTCCTCCGTCTTTCAGATGGTCTAGATTTGTTTCGAAGATTTTGTCCCTAGTTTATGAGGTTTAACCTTCAGACACCTCCTGGAAAATCCTACAGCTGACGGGTTTTCCATCTAAGATCTGATGGTTCAGACGGTTCCTAACCAACTCGAAATTTCGCATATCGTGATTTCCACATTTCCTATGTACTTCAAAAGGAATTTTAATTCCTACGTACATTTTTCCAGATCCGACGGTCACGAGGGTTCGCCTTCCCTCCCTAATAGATCCTACGGTTCTAACACCATTGGGGTAGAGAACTGTCTCCCCATGGCCATAGACCACACCCGCTGCGGTTTCATAGCACCGCTATTCCTCCTAAGCTTAATAAAAACTCGTCAAGTGTCTCTTTGATGCTTCGGAGCAAACCAAGGTCGTAATTGGCCATTCCAGACCCAATTTCCCTCACATTCTCGGTCCAAAGACCGCTCCACTGGCCCATATAGGCTCAGTGTCGGAACCTTGGCTTTGATACCACTTTGTAGTGTACCCATTCACTACCGAGTTTTCCAAACCTCTCGGTTGCCATTATATACATGGAATTTTACATAATTCGTACAGACATTATAATCTCATGCATTTAACACAGTTAAACACATTTACTTTACAGAGTAAAACATATTTGGTTACTTCTATAATTAAACATTCCGTAGCATTCAACAATAGCTCATTTACATAGCGGAAAACATGATTCATGAACAACACAATCATGCCAAATGTGGTAAAAACATAATTCATATACTTATCTTTGAGCAGCTGTAGAATTCACCAACCAAGTGCAGGCCTTCCATGAACCTCCCAGCCTTAGACCACACTGTTCATCAGGTCAACAGTGGGTCACCCCCGAGCTGGGACCGAGCTCCACCCCAAGGCAAGGAATCTAGACACAGGCTGAGGTTACAGGGAAGATAGCACATACACATCACCAGGAAGAAAGCTCTCCCAGGAATCTCCCACGCTTACTGCCCACAGACCCTCATTCCCCACATGCCCGTTCCACCCCAGAAGAGTGCACCTTCTCTGTCACCTAGACAGTCCTTCGGCTGCCAGTCACCCTTACCTTGGGTTACAGGAATAGACCGGACCAGAATTCTCCGGGCTCTATGGCAGCTACAGGGTTCCTTCCAGGAGCTCTCTTCTTCCTCTACGCACTCTCTCACCTGGAGGAGTCACTCACAGGCCAACAAGCCTCACGTAGTCCAGTACTGCGTGGTCACAACAATCCATGTGAAACACAGACAAATGCTTCCCAAAATGGTTCAGTGGTCACAGGATAATCTCACGGGATGATTTCGGAATAGGGACTTCACACACAGGCTAGCTTAGCTTCCCCGAATAACAAATATACTTCCACTCAATTCAGAATAGGCTTCTCGTTCAGGGAATGCGCACACGGGTTTACCCGGAGACATGCACAGACTCCCCACCTCTGGATAGGGTGTACCCGGTTTCTTCGGATCACCACAGGCTTTACGGCTTTCAGAGTTAAACCAGGGTATTCTGGCAGATGGCTTCCACGACTCTCCCCAGGACAGTCCAATCCAATGGATCAGAACCCCCCTCATGGCTTACTTCGTCTATTTTATTTGCATGTACCAGGGTCCACACTTGTCACCCTGGGAACTGCATGCGTTCCATCCGTACGCCTTCCTCCTACCACTTGGGAAATCACGTGTCCTTCCAAAGGACTTAGGATAAAATAATATGCACATGGCTCTTTTTGGAAATAATATTAAAATATTATTCCAGGCCTAAGCCCCCTAGGCTTAGCCCCTAGGCTCAACACTCAGCCCCTTTCCCACCTTCCAGCCCTTAATCCCTTGCCCACTCTGTGGACACTCAGTCCCCCATCACTCATTCATCGTGGTCGGTCTGCACTGGAGGTGTTTATATTCTATTAATTGATCTGCATACATATAAGTACATCAGAAGGCTCCTGGCCTTCAACACTTAGGCTCCCTGGCCTAAAAAACAAATAAGCCTTCCAACTTATACAAAACTTTACTCACCAACCTATAGAACACATTTCCAATTCGTTGCATTTATCATGATCTGTAATGGGGCTCGGCCTTGGGGACACTACAGGGGTGAACTGCCCATCCGTAGAGCCGTTAAGCTTGACCAGTGCGAGGAAAATCGTTCCACACGCAACCTCGCAAAAGGAAAAAGGCATGAGGGAGAAGCGAGAAGGGGGCAGACGTGAGGGAAGGAAGAGAACTCTGGAAAATATAGAGTGAGTGATAGCAGAGAAGGGGGAGAGTAACCCTCATTCTCAGTCACTGGAAAACAGAGACATAGTCTCACAACATCGTGGTCTCAACTCGGGGGTGGCTAGTGGTAAATCCTATCGGAATCGCTGAGCCTACGATTGGGTGGAAACGAGCACCCCTCTCAACAGTTGCACTCACTTCTGGGGTTATTTCTGATAAGTTTTTTACATCTTTCATCTTGAAATTTATATGCTGACATATATGCTCATAGTCTATGCAGTTTTATGAATGGTTTAAGTATAAGACTGTCTGTGTAGTGTTTTGATTCAGAAATGGTGGTTGCATGCTTATAATGGAAGGGACATGTATGGCTTATGTTTATAAATAGATTTATATGTATATACACACAGTAAATCAATTCATAATTCAAGTTGTTTCTCAAGAAATCTATACCCTTATCCGTCTCAGGTGATACCCTGGATAAATCTCCCCATAGAGACACCCTTTTTGAAAAGCTTAGAAGAGGTAGCACTTTGTGTGCAAAGACTCTGCAGAGGTGCAGAAGTCGCAGAATCCCTTGAGGATTCGAAGAATAAGTATCGATCAATGGATGAGATCCTGTCGAAAGATTTGTGGTCATTCACGACCGTTAGATTGAAGGAATAAATGAGGGTGTTAAATGACTTAACCCTTATTCCTTTATCTTTGCGAGTAGCGAAGAAATCGGGATAGTAGATCCCCAAGGTTCGTGAAAGAATCTGGATCGTGGATTCGTGTCCAAGCAACTTTGAAACGATGCAATGGAGAGACAGGTCTAAGCCGTCAGATCTTGGTCTAAACAGCCGACAGACATTGGATCTGTCAAAAGTTTCATTAGGTTTAAACCTCTCACGAAGAACAACATAAGTGAAAGTCCCGAGAAGGAGTTCGTATCGGGGTTTCCTCATTCGGGAGTCCGGGCACTCGACATCAGAAGTCCCGAAATAGCGAAAGAACCTGAGCTGTCCATTGGAGGGAGGACACGTGTCATGAAATCACCCATATCAGGGATTCATACATCAAGAATCATAGAGATCGAGGAAATATTTCATGGTTTCAGAGAAGAAAAGATCGGGAGGGATAGTGCCATTTTGTGTACAGAGCCTTAGCTGCAAAGTTCACAGAGGAGAAGCAAAAGCCGAGACCTTTGATACTTAAGAAATCTTCCAAGGAGAAGGAAGAGAAGCACATGTTCAAGGAGGAGCTACAACTGCCGTTAGATCAACTGGAGTGAAATAGACCTGGGTCGTCGAAAAAGTACATCCAGATGCGTGCAGAAGAGAGCAGAAATGGACGACAAAGAAACTTTGTGGAGAAGTGTCGAATTTTCATGGGTTGTTGGATCACACTGAGTTGCAAGGGAGTTAAGCCATAGAAGTATCCATGGGAGAAGCTATATGGACGGTGGAGACACTTTGAGATAGAATTGGCGAACAACTGATAGCCGTTGGATCTTGCAGAGTTGCAAGGCGGTTAGGGTTAGTGCAGTCCCGAAGAGGTCTGAGTTTGGGATATCGCATCTCGGGCTTTCACAAGAAGAGAGCACAAGATTTGGGTGCTCCAACTCATGAAGTCGCGAAGTGCGAAGTGGCGAGGAGAAAAATCTAAATTGTTGGATCCAGGAATGGGAGGACCGTTGGATCAGAACCTCGTGGTGATATCGTATATCGAGAGTTCGGGGGTTTGGAGGTTGGAAGGGGTCACTTTCGACTGTAGACGTTGCGAAGTGCCGAGAGCTAAGGCTCGTGAAAACACGTGGCACATCCATCAGGTGGGGATTGCGTGATTGATAGGTGGGCACGCGTCACCCAGAAAGGAGTCAACACTCTATTGACTTCTCACGTCTCAGGGATTCGCGAGATAGGAGCACAAAGGCCCAACGCTCCAACTCGCGAGGTTGCGAGTTGCGAGAAGTGCAAAGAGGAAGTCAACCATTGCTGACTTTTGCGTCTCGACATTTTGGAGAAGAAGAGCACGAGAGCTTGATGCTTCAACCTGTGAGGTTGCGAGTAGAAAAAAGTGTCAAAGGGAAGTCATGCATCGCATTTCCCCAAATTGTGAAAAGTCGATAAGCACTTAGGTGGCTTAAGCACATAGACATGGGACAGGGTCATGTGGATAAGACCCCAAGGGGGAAACCTGCCACTTTCTAGCCCTGTCGGGGTTCAACGTTTTGCCGTGTCGGGGTTTGCAGAGTCGAAAGACTCGACGCTCTGGTAGTGCTGAGTCACAAGGAGCGAAAGAATTCCATACTTGTTTGGCCTGTGGTCGTGACCCACGATCACATGGAGATGGACAAGGAAGGAACTAGCCTATGCTAAGACCCCTGTAGGTATTTCAGGGATTCTGATTCTCGAGAATTCGACGAAATTTTTTGTTTTCCTTAGTGGGTATGTGACAAATTGGTATCAGAGCATGGTTACAACACTCGACCTATATGGGCTCATGAACGAGTTGCACAGAAGCTCCGTTCGGAACACTCTTAAAAAGAGTAACCCCCTTGTCTTAACCTCCCTAATTAAAAGACAAAGTTAAGAATGAAAAACCCCTATTGTGTATGTGTACATGTGAAAATATGAATTATGTACTGGCTATAAATATAAATATTGACTAACAACCAATGTTTTTCCTTCTGCACACAAGTGGAAGATCAACCACAGGAAATTATCAACGCATAGTATGGTGACTCACCATGAAGTGGGAGAAGGCTCCCACAATAGAGATGAAGAGTCTAACAAAAGGAGGGAAGTAGGGACCCCTCCAGATCTAGCCAAGATTGTGAGGAGCCTCATGGTTGAATTGCAAAGTTGTAAGGCTAACAATGAAAGGATGATGAAAGAACAAGAAAAGCAAACAGAAATTAACACAGTTTTACTGCAGAGTTTATCCGATCTACAAAGACAAATGCAACATGAACCTGAAACTCAAAAACATGGTCATATCAGTGGCTACACTGAGAGGAGCACCTCAAAAAAGGTTCACCCCAGAGGTAAAGGACAAGCGTCGGATGATTCCTCTGAAAACGAAGCTGGCAATTCAGAGGGCTCTTCTGGTAGCAGGACCAGTTCCTATCCCTGAAGAAAATAGAAGAAGAAAAAGTCTTCCAAAGGTCGAAAATTCAAAGAATTCAGAAAGGCCAAACCACCCTCCTTCGACGGTGAAATAAAGAAGGGAGAGGAAGCAGAGGCCTGGCTGTTTGGACTAAAGAAGTATTTTAGAGTCCATGAATTTTTAGAAAATATGAAGGCTCGAGTGGCCACCTTCAACTTGAACGGAAAGTATTCCATTTGGTGGGAATAACTTAAGAATATGAAAGGGGTTCGCAAAGAGGACTTGTCTTGGGAACGGTTTGAGAAATACTTTCGAAAGAAGCATCTGTCAGAAAAATATTTTGATGAAAAGACTAAAGAGTTTTATGAACTCCAACTGGGACAACTCACTATAGAAGAATATGTCAACAAATTCCTCAATTTGTTGAGGTATGTACCCTATATAAAAGTGGAAAAGGCAAAGGTGCAATGCTTCATCAGTGGACTACCTAAGGACTATCAGAATAGAATTGAATTTGATGAGTCAAAGACTCTAGAAGACACTATTCGAAAGGCAACCTATTGTCATAAACAATTTGGGCATCGAGCAGAACCTCGCGAAGGATGGAAACAGAAGAATAGTTCAAGATTTCAGAAAAGGGGATTTAAATCCCCAGGATTTAAGAACTACAAGAAGAACCCAAGAATGAACTTTCCAGCCCGGAGTATGCACGGGCAGAATTTTCCCTCCTTGAGAGGAAATAAAACCTCTGGACCCATATCAGTGAAGACTAATAACCCAAAGAGAGAACCTTTGAAATGCTGGGGTTGCGGAGAAAAACATCTCCTGAGAGACTGCCCACACCGACAATAGAATAGTCAGAGAATTTATAACATACAGGAAGCTACTACCATCAATGATGTGGCCAGGAGTGTGCCACAAATTTATGTAGCCTTGGATAATAACCAAGCCGACCACCAAGCTTCAGTAGTGGAAATAGAAGGTATGATTTCCAACCATCTAGTTTCTTTTTTAATTGACCCTGGTTCAAATTTGAGTTATATAGCCCCTAAAGTTGTTGATAAGTGTAAACTACAGCCACAAAAACATACCAAGCCATGGTTGGTATAGTTAGCCACTGGCACCAAAAGGAGGATAGCAGAGGTCATACCAGCCCGCCAATTAATGTTGGGTGAATTCCCCACCCAAACAACCCTTAACATATTACCCCTGGGATCGTATGATCTGTTGATTGGTATGGATTGGCTAGCTGCCCATAAAGCCAGATTGGACTGTTACCATAAGACCTTAGAATGTGTAAGTAAGGAAGGGAAGAGGATAACCCTTCAAGGGATCCAAAAACCTATCTCGGTGAGACAAATATCAGCTTTGCAAATGAGAAAGTATTGCCGAAAGGGATGTCCCCTATATACAATACAGGTGTTGAAAACAATCGAAGGTGACAAACCAATCCCTGACAATCACCCTATCCTGAGAGAATACAGAGATGTGTTTCCGGAAGAGGTACTGGGTTTACCTCTAAGAAGAGACATAGACTTCTCGATAGAACTTGCACCAGGAGCGGTGCCGGTGTCTAGGACACCCCATCGGATGAGCACACTCGAGTTAGTTGAACTCAAGATGCAATTAAAAGAAATGATGGATAAAGGCTATATTCGACCCAGCGTGTCTCCATGGGGAGCACCATCCCTGTTCATGAAAAAGAAGGATGGTACCCTTAGACTGTGTATAGATTATATGCAACTCAATAAGGTAACCATAAAGAACAAGTACCCCTTGCCCATGATCGATGACCTGTTCGATCAATTGGGGGTTGCGTCTATTTTTTCAAAACATTGATTTGAGGTCGGGATACCATCAAGTCCGAATCAAGGGTGAAGACATCCATAAAACCACTTTCCGAACGAGGTATGGTCACTATGAGTTTGTGGTGGTGCCATTTGGGTTGACCAATGCCCTTGCCACTTTTATGTGCTTGATGAACAATGTACTCAGCAAGTTTATAGACAAATTTGTGCTTGTTTTTATTGACGATATATTAATTTACTCCAAGAACAGAAAAGAGCATGAAGAGCATCTTAGACTTGTTCTGCAAGTGCTAAGAGGAAATCAGCTCTATGCCATATTCTGCAAATGTGAATTCTTCCAGAAATAAATACATTACTTAGGCCATGTTCTTTCCGAAGAAGGAGTAGCGGTAGACCTTGACAAAATTAGGTCTATCATGGAATGACCTACCCCAAAGGATGTTTCAGACATTAGATCCTTTATGGGATTAGCAGGATACTATAGGAGATTTATAAAATGATTCTCCAATATTTGTTGTCCAATCACTGCCCTCTAGAATAAGGGGACAAAATTCCAGTGGACACAGAAATGTGAAGAAAGATTTCAAACCCTTAAAAATCTACTGACCCATGCGCCCATGCTGAAGATCGCTGATCTAGAAGCTGACTTCCTCGTGTGCACAGATGCCTGTAAGGAAGGGCTCGGAGGAGTCCTTATGCAGGAAGGAAGTGTGATCTGCTATGAATCCCTAAAATTGAACGAGCATGAAGTCAACTATGTGACCCATGATCTAGAACTGGCTGCCATAGTGCATGCCTTGAAAATGTGGAGGCATTAC
>JASDQU010236872.1:12408-27847 GCA_032191745.1 Picea mariana
TCCATGAGACAGGCATATCCGATTTTGTTTACTTCTGTACATGCATGTCATGTTGATAGATAAGAACATCGAGGACAATGTTCCTTTAAGGGGGAGGGAATTGTAACACCCTGTTTCCCCCAGTTTGTAAAAATAACTATATTGGCCAAGAACTGTGGCAAACTAAAAAATGTGAATGTGTGATGTGAATGGACCTTGTGAAAAAGGTCGATGAATGTGAATAATATTATGAATACAATCCAGAGGTTAAGATATTCATCTTGATACAAACCCACACTTATTATTTAGAAAATAGTTTCCAAAAAGATTAAGTGATAACAAATTGGTGTCGTTACCGGGGAGAGGAGATCGAAGCTCAGCTTCCTTGGGAGACGACATAGATCCAACTTTGATGATAGACAAAGTCTGGACATCAATTGGTTGTAATCATCTATCTGGCGACTCCATGAAGGACAGATCTGTTGGTGACTCCACTGGTATGAAATGAACAGAATCATGGCAAAGAGGTATGCATTCTGTGATTTTTCAAAGATTGTTGGTTTCCCTAATCCAATACCTACTAGAGATGAATGGGAAAGAAGTATTCCCAGATTTCGAGGAGAAGAGTGGGAAGTGCCAGCTGAATACTTGTTGGATTTTCATGACTTTATTCACTGGCTTGAAATTGTGCACGAGGATGTTCAGATCAATCTCTTTGAGTTTTCTTTAGAGGGGATCACTTGTGATTGGTGCCGGTCACTTCCGGTTGCCAGTATAAGCTCTTTGACTGATTTTCATGTTGCCTTTCATTGTTTTGAAAAGAAATATTTTCAGCTGATCTTTTATATCCCGAATGTTGTCATGAATTTCATTTATTGACTAAAGATTCAGATAGTCATGAAGGGTATACTGTTATAAGGGATACCTCTCATTGTGATCGAGACATTGATGATCTTCACCATGGAATCCATAGTATAGATGTTTTTGACACTATACCAAATGAATTTACTATCTTAAATTTCCATGAAGATCAGATTGTCCCATTTGAAAACTTGAAAAATGATAAACATATTTTTATTTTAGCATGTGATAGAGTTGAATCTGTAGCAAATACTGAGAACATTCTTTAGATTTTAGATTTGCAGACAAAGGGAAATTTCAGCATACACGAAAAGGAAGATGATGAGTAGAAAGGTTTAGATCAGTAGTACATCATGCATGTTTCTTTGATCGAGGTTGAGCAGTTTACATTTAAAAAGGAGATCGGTGAAAGCCATCGGCAGCAGCATGTCAGTCTTCAGTTGTAACAGCTGCTTAAAGAGGTATTCCTTGATGTTTTTGATGACCCTATTGCCGATTATTGGGAATCTATGAACAACATAAATTTCAAAATATTTCTTTCAGAAGAAGGATGGTTCTGTCATCCTTTTAAAATGCATTTCTGCATTCTAGGCATTCCTTTACTTTTCTGGTCCAGATCAAGGATGTTACCAGTTATTCAGATACTTGTATGGCTTCATTGGAAGCATGATTTTACCTGATCTGGAAGCAGTACAGTGGTTAGAGTAGGAGTAGATAAGAAGAATAATCTCTTTCTTTGAGCAGCAGATTACTTTCAGTTTTCTTAAATAAGTAGAGCAAACTACAAGTCAAGCATTAATTATCAATGAATGTCATAGTAGCTGCACACACATTAGGCAAAGAGACTCCCTTTTTACTTTTAATGGCTGGATCTGGACCATCCTCTCCATTGTCATCTTCATGGCTTCCGGTACTACTGTTACAACTAGAGATCATGGCATCATCTTTGTGGTTGCTAGCTGTAACTGCATCATGCGGCTCCTGGTGACGGGAAATGGATACTATTACTCCCATTCAGATAATACAGAGAGAGCGAGTTCAACCAAATAATATATAGGAAACACCTTGTTTCTAAGAAGTTAATTGATGCAGTTGTCAACCATACCATGGGCTTTCCAATGCTCTAATTCCTCGTCATGGGGCTTTCTATTTTTGTTTCTATTTGCACCTTTTCTTCTTCTTCAAAAGGCACAAACATTGTTTTACAGCGAAAACCAATTCATCAAGCAGATGTTTCATCTCTGTCTGCTCAAGATTTTAGTGTAGTTGGCAATGACCTCAAGCCCTAAACTTAGGATTATGCTGTTGTTGAGAATGTATTCGTACATCTGTTGCTTCAGCTTAGTCTGCGGGATGACATTGAATATGTAGAAGGGCTGGTGGGTGTATGGATTAATGGCATCCTGTTTGGTGTACCAAATCATTTCCAATTTTCTATGCTTGTACAAAACAGGATCTTCTGCCGATAGAAGTCTAATGGGTCATAAGAAAATTCTTGCACCACAATGTCAACAAACTCTTCTGGGTTATTATCATTTAAATCCATTTAAACAAATTGAGAAGAGAACTTATCTGCCCGCGAGACAGAAGTCGGAGGAGTGATTCGTCTGAAAGCTATTGACAGAGGATTTTCATAGAGAGAATATGTTTTCTCCCTGGTCGTAGAGCCTGGTCGCAGAGTGATATAGAAACTGAAATCATAAAAAACATTTTCATACGGGACTACCATAAGAATGGTGTTGGTTAAGAGAAAAAAATAAAATAAAGGAAGAGTTAAAGAATCCGATGCATGGGGGATTTGATATATGAATGCAAATAGGCAGTTGCCAGAAACACCCGATTTGTAAGCAGAGAATGTGTGTGCAACTGTCCAATGGAGAAATGCAACTGTCCAATGAAGATTCACGTCTAGGGCAACAACAAACTCCACCTTCATCTCAGGCTCCTTCTATGATGTATTTTCAATAGCTAAGGCCAATGGCGAACATAGCTCCTCTGTCTCACCAACGATTTATACCCCAACACAATTATAGAGGGAAAGAAAACACAGGGTCGAATTTTTTTTAAATTTGCAGATCACCCAACAAACCTTTTATTTGGTGTGTGATATGGCCAAGTAGATATTGCATTGACATATTATTACTCTTGTGCGAGCTTATATATCTGAGATTGCACCATCAGAAATATGTGGACAGTTGAGCACTCTACCTCAGTTCTCTGGTTCTTCTGGGATGTTCCTTGCATACTGTATGGTTTTTGGAATGTCATTGCTAAGCAACCCCAATTGGAGGCTGATGTTGGTTGTCTTGTTCATTCCATCTATCTTTTTTGTGTTTTTGACCATTTTTTACCTGCCAGAATCTCCAAGGTGGCTTGTGAGTAAAGGGCAAATGCTCGAGGCAAAGAAGATTCTACAAGAATTGTGAGGCAAAGAGGATGTATCAAGGGAAATGGCACTTCTAGTTGAAGGTTTGGGAGTAGGAGGTGACACATCTATTGAAGAATACATAATTCAGCCCACTGAGGATCTGGGGGATGAGCACGAATCTGTTTCAGAATATGGTTAGATCATTTTATAGGTATCAATCTTGTAGAGAAAACGCAGATTAGTATTCTCAGAAAACTTTTACTATTTTGAATTCCAAAAAATCCAGGATTATATGGAAATCACAGAGCGCTCCCGCTCTAGGTTAAATTCATGCAAGCACCGATAAGAGAGACGAACGGGTATCCTGGATTTAGAATTTGTTATCTGTTGATATGGTTTGTTAAACAAGTGATTTAGAGCTGACAGATGAGGAGGAGTGCAGAGCCACGAATCAAGCATGGGATCATATGCAAAGGGTGCCATGAAGAGAAAGACTTTCTTCATATTGCAGTGATCTCATAACATCAGGAACCGAAGATGTTAAACAACAAAGACTTCCAGATCAGAGGGCTTGTTCTTAGAAACCCCTTTTTTATTAATGTTAAAATATTGTTGAGTGTTTTTTTGTTTTTCAGGAAGCAAAGTTTCTTGAGTCTGCATATGTCCTTGGAAATTTTTATAGTAGCAGTAGGCCATGACCTTTTGATTGGCCTGAACTCCGAAAATGTATATTCAGTATCACTGAGGCAACAGTTGCAAGATCCCAGAGGTCAAGATGATCTTGTGTAGGTATGGAGTATGGAAGATCGTGTTGTGGTGGCTTGGGGTGAGAGTTACATCTCTTGGGTCAATGATTGTTGTATTCAATTCATGCTGGACTTCACCTTGTTCATATAGCACAGAGGAAATTTCATTCGTCCTGTATGGATATGGGTTCATGAGGTACAATGATGCTCTTTAAAGAAACCGAGCAGGGTGAAGTGTTTGATTCAAACACACCAGGTTTTTCTTTCTTTTCTTGGTGCATTATGTCTAGAGGATGTTTCAAAGGATTTTTTTTCGATGATCTATTGTTATTACAACTTTTTGCTAAAGGCATCTCAAGACAAATGTTTTGTATGTGAAGCTACTGGAAAATGAAAAGTCAAACACCTCAAGATGCTTGCAATGCTTTCATTTCAAGGTTGGAGTTATTCTCGAATTTCCAAACCATGGTTACAGATCTAACCATCCTGCCTACGTCCAACACCTCTCTTCTCAATGAAGAGATTGTCACAACAAATGCCATGTCGATGTGCAAACAACATTTCCAGGGGAGTTTGAAGCGGACATGTTACAGATAAAGAAGATTGTGAAAGATAACAACAAACTTTGGAGAATAGCCAGATGATACATTAAGATGAATTACTCCATGCCCAATACTAAAGGCACAAGGTCTTCCAGGTTCTTGAAGACCTCGCAGGGAGGTCTCCATCCCAGTTGGAGCCAGATGTTAGCGATCAAACGCACTGACAATTTTTTGAAGAATGATGCCTAATATTGTAGGGAACTTTTGACTACCTTCCCGAGATCCAAATTCATAGCTGAAAGTACCGTTAGAAATCTTAGGATGTATAGTTGTCAATCGACTATTTGAGCATGTGAAATAGCCTTTCCACGGCTGGGAAAATTGATTTTTCCCAAGGTAGTTTATTTCTGGAAAACCTACACTTTCGGTGGTTAACTAGGCCTGAATTTCGCCTTCATTAACCACCAAAAGCAGAGCTTTCAGTAGTTAAAGCACCCAATTTTTCCAGTGTTAACCACCGAAAGCCTGTCACTGCCAGAATGACCGAATTTTTGCTCAGATCGAGATTTTTTGAGTTGGAATGGTTTGAAACCTCTTCGAATGGACATTTGTCGAATTATCAAGTTAGATCCAATATCTATTTTTGATGGATAAGGGAAATAAAAGGTGTTTCAATCATTTTTGGTACCTTTTTCAAAGGCAAAAAATCATGATTTTTTGCACACCTCAGCGAATTCGAATTTTATCTCTTGGAAGATTTATCAATCAGCCTTGGAAGGCTATTTTTCACTGCACATGGACTCTACAAGATTTGAAGACCATGGAATGTGGATTTGACCTCATTTTTAGGACCATCCCTTATCTTTTGCAAACTGAATTTTGACTTTCTATCTTTAACATATCTGATCCATGCTTTTAGGATCTCAAAATTGCATTGTAAAGCTATAAAGATAAAGATAAAAGATGAACTAAAGGTTCGATTTTGAGTTCTATATGCCACTATTTTGTATGAAAGACACTTTCTTTAATATATCAGCCTGCAAGCTTCTTTCATTTGTTACTGTCAGACCTTTTTTCATCTTTGTCTATGCTTATGAGTGGAATTAGTTCTTTTGTCTCTATTTAATGATCCTATGGTAACTGCCATCTTACTTTTGATTGTTAAGCAAGAATCACAAGCATCTTTGGCTAGTTTGTTGACCCATCATATATATGGTTTTATGTATGTTTTGGTTAACTGATTAGTTTTATTATCCCTTTGTTATACAAACCTATCTGACAATATCTCTTGAAGGCCTTGTGTTGCATGATTATGGTTAAGACTGTCTTGAGGATATAATCTAGAGGTTAAGATATTCATCTTGATCCAAACCCTCACTTATTATTCAGAAAATAGTTTCCAAAAATATTAAGTTACCAGGCATCTCTGACTTACAGCCTAGGAGAGTTTCCTGGACTGATAACAGAGAGTAACCCTCGTTCTTGGTCACTGGCAAACAGAGACACAGTCTCGTATCATCGTGGTCTCAGCTCGGGGGTGGTTAGTGGTAAATCCTATTGGAATTTCTAAGCCTACGGTTGGGTGGAAACGAGCACCCCTCTCAATAGTTGCACTCACTTATGGGGTTATTTCTGATAAGTGTTTTATCTTTAAATTTATATGCTGACATATATGCTCATAGTCTGTGCCGTTTTATGAATGGTTTGAGTATAAGACTGCCTGTGTAGTGTTTTGATTCAGAAATGGTGGTTGCATGCTTATAATGGAAGGACTACATATGGCTTATGTTTATAAATAGATTTATATGTATATACACACAGTAAATAAATTCAGAATTCAAGCCGTTTCTCGGGAAATCTATACCCTTATCTGTCTCAGGTGATACCTTGGATAAATCTCCCCATAGAGACACCCTTTTTGAAAATCTCACAAGAGGTAGCACTTTGTGTGCAAAGACTTTACAGAGGCGCAGAAGTCACAGAATCCCTTGAGGATTCGAAGAATAAGTATCGATCAACGGATGAGATCCTGTCGAAAGATCTGCGGTCATTCACGATCGTTAGATTGAAGGAATAAACAAGGGTGTTAAATGTCTTAACCCTTTTTCCTTTATCTTAACGAGTAGCGAAGAAATCGAGACCACAAATCCCCAAGGTTCGTGAAAGAATCTAGACCGTGGATTCGTGTCCAGGCAGCTTTGGGACAGCGCAATGGAGAGACAGGTCTGAGCCGTCAGATCTTTGCCTAAACAACCGACAGACATTGGATCTGTCGAGAGTTTCATGAGGTTTAAACCTCTCGTGAAGAACAATAGAAGTGAAAGTCCTGAGAAGGAGTTCGTATCAGGGTTTCATCATTCGGGAGTTCAGGAGTCCGGAGGATGAGAGTCCAGGCACTCGACATCAGAAGTCCCGAAATAACAAAATAACCTGAGCCGTCTGTTGGAGGGAGGACACGTGTCGTGAAATCACCCATATCGGGGATTCAGACATCGGGAATCACAAAGGTCGAGGAAATCTTTCATGGTTTCAGAGAAGAAAATCTCAGGAGGGATAATGCCATTTTGTGCACAGAACCTTAGCTGCAAAGGTCACAGAGGAGAAGCAAAGGCTAAGACATTTGATACTTAATAAATATTCCAAGGAGAAGGAAGAAAAGCACATGTTCATTAGGAGTTACAAATTCTATTAGATCAGCTAGAGCGAAATAGATCTGGGTCGTCGAAAAAGTACGTCCAGATGCGCGCATAAGAGAGAAGAAACCTACGACAGAGAGACTTCGTGGAGAAGTGCTGAATTTCCGTGAGCTGTTGGATCACACTGAGTTGTGAGGGAGTTAATCCGTAGAAGTAGCCATGAGAGAAGCTGTATGGATGGTGGAGACACTTTGAGATAGAAGCGGCGAACAATCGATAGCCATTAGATATTGTAGAGTTGCAAGGTGGTTAGGGTCAGTGTAGTCCCGAAGAGGTTTGAGTTCGGGATCTCTCATCTCAGGGTTTCGAAAGAAGAGAGTGCAAGAGTTGGGTGCTCCAACTCATGAAGTCACGAAGTGTGAAGTGGCGAGGAGAAAATTCTGAACCATTGGATCCAGGAACAGGAGGACTGTTGGATTAGAACTCCGTGGTGATATCGTATATCAGGAGTTCAGGGGTTCGGAGGTTGGAAGGGGTCACTTTCAACCGTAGAAGTCACAAAGTACCGAGAGTTGAGACTCGTGAGAACACATGGCACATCCATCAGGTGGGGCCCATGTGATTGACAGGTGGGCACGCGTCGCTTGAAAAGGAGTCAACACTCTGTTGACTTCTTGCATCTCGGGGATTCGCAAGATAGGAGCATGAAGGCTCAACACTCCAAATTGCAAGGTTGAGAGTTGCGAGAAGTGAAAATAGGAAGTCAACCATTGCTGAATTTCACGTCTTGGGATTTCAGAGAAGAAGAGCACGAGATCTCGACGCTTCAACCTGCGAGGTTGCGAGTAGAGAACATTGTCAAAGGGAAGTCATGCATCACATTTCCCTGAATCACGAAAAACTGATAAGCGCTTGGCTAGCTTAAGCGCATAGACACGGGATAGGGTCATGTGGACAAGACCCCAAGGGGGAAACCTGCCACTCGCTAGCCCTATTGGGGTTCGGTGTTTCGCCATGTTGGGGTTTGCAGAGTCGAAAGACTTAACACTTTGGTAGTACTGAGTCGCGAAGAGCGAAAGAACGCCATACTTGTTTGGCCTGTGGTCATGACCCACGATCACATGGAGATGGACAAGGAAGGAACTAGCCGATGCTAAGACCCCTGTAGGTATTTCGCGGATTCTGATTCTCGAGAATTCGACGAAAAATTTTGTTTTCCGTAGTGGGTATGTGACATGTCACATGCACTTTGTCAAGTTCTTTATTCACCTTAATAAGTGTCGCATGCACTTTACTAAGTGTCGCAACCACTTGACACCATGAAAGAACATTTTTCATAATCCCTAAGTGATTTTGTAGGAAGAAACCCATCATTTGAAAGCTGAAAACATGCCTTTTACTTGGAATTTTGACCATTTTTGGAGGGTTTTGAAGGTCAACGCTCCCCTTCACATGCATATGGAGCATTGAACCCTTACCAATGCTCCCCTTCCCATGCTTAGGGAGCATTTCTAACACTCTGTGTTCAATTTTAAGGGAGCGTTGATGTGGTCAAAGGAGGTTGTAACTATCCCACCTTTTTCTAAGGTACAAATCCAAGGATATTCAAGTTTTTTTGGGTCAAGGATTTGAGTCACCATACTTGGGTCCATCCTAGGCAATCTTAAGAATCCAAAATCTCAAATTATGGAGTAAAATCCTCAACCATTTCCCAAAATATCTTATGGTGGTTAATCCTCCCAATCCTATATATTGAGGGAATTTCCATGGTGAAAGGGGGAGGAATCCACTGAAGCATCATCATTCTGATCTAAAGACATTCATGCAAGGGTTGGACTAGACAACTTGGAGATGTTGTTTCAATGTTAAAGGTGATTTGTAAGTGATTTATTTATTGTCTTTCCATTAATATAAACTTGGCCTATTCCCTTCAAGTTCATGTGTTCAAACATATTCCCTATTGTTGTTTCAGTCATCATAGATAGATCTATTTTGTCTAACCACATAGAGTAGAAGAAGGAGATTCCTTGTTGTCCATTTCAGGTCATGTCTTGCACCTAGGAGCTTGGAGATCAAGGTCATAGGTTGGAGCAGGGAGAACGACCATCATAAAAAGGTACACCACATTCTCTTCCGTCTCATTTATGTTAGTCAATATAATATAAAGGGATGTTAGTTTCCATTTGTTTGCTTCTGTCTTTAGACAAAAGAAGGGGTCTTGGTCCAAAGGGGAGTTCAAACTATCCGCAAGGTGAAATTTCTCACAAGAATGAAACTACAGGGGTACCAAATCATGTTATGATCCTGTTCTCGAGGAAACTCATGGAAACTTCCTCATTTTCCTTTTTTGTTGGGATGGCCTCTACCCACCTAGTGAAATAGTCTGTAGCGGTCAAAACCCAATGATATCCATTACTAAAGTTATGCTTGAATTCAATAATAAAATTTAGACCCCATTGTTGAAAAGGAGCTTCAACAATGACTGGTTTCAAAGGGAGCATAGTGAGTCATTGTTTTCTTGTGAAGAAATGGCAAGGTTGGCATGATTTGACATAACGATGGGTATCAATGAACGATGTGGGCCAATAGTAACCTACCCTTAGTATATTATGGGAGATAGCACATGCAACATAGGAACCGACACAATACCTTGAATGGATTTCCTTAATCAAATGGTTCACTTCATCTTTATTTACACACCTAAGGATGATTCTATCATGTTCTTCCAACCCAGACCATCTTGGGTCAAGAAATACTTCATGGCCTTCATCTTCAAGGCCCTCTTCTTATGATATACTAAGTGGTCAGGGCATGAAAGTTTCTTTAGGTAGTAGATAATGTCCACATACCACTCATCATGTTCCAATTCACTCACTATCACATTGACTTGTTCATTCTCTCCCAATTGTATGGCCTTGTTGTTGCTTTCGGTCAGCATTTGGGCTAGACCTTTACCCTTGATAATATTGATGGGATTTATCTCTAAATCACACTCTTTGAGTTTGGACACCCACTTTCCCCTAGTGCCTAGGAAATCCTACTGAGATAGAACATCCTTTACGGTAGGATAAGGCACATAAGCTATAATCTTGTTATATCTGATATAACTTCTAAAGTGCTTAAGGGACTTGACAAGGGCATAAGATTTCTTCTCAGTGATGGAGTAGTTCAATTCTACATCTCAGAGGGCCTTAGTCATGAAAGCGATTGGTTTCTCATGGTCATCCTTATTTTTGTGTAACAAGACTCCAGCTATAGTGTCTTTAGAAGCGAATGAGAAAATTATGAAGTCACATGAATAGTCAGGGATGACTAGGACAGGTGCCTTAGTAATGGCATATTTAATGTCTTCAAAGGATTTCAGGCTATTTTTATACCATCTTAAAGTTACATCCTTTTTAAGTAAAGCATTAATGGGTTTGATATTTTCGATGAAATTCAGGATAAATCATTTGATAAAGTTTATTTTACCGAAGAATGATTGTAAAGACTTCTTGTTAGTGGGAGGTCGTATATGATTGATTGATTCAACTCTTTCGAGATCGATAGAAATGCCTTCTTTCGAGACTATGTGTCCCAACAAATTCCCTTTATCCACATTGAAGATGGAATTTTTGGGATTAAGGGAAACACCATACTTTCTACATCACTAAAACATTGTTCTTAGGTGCGAAACATGCACATTCATTTCTTTGGATATGACTTTTAAATCATCTTGGTATATTTCTATGATATTTTCAATGAGATATTTGAAGGAAAAATCCATTTCTCTTTGGAAATTAGAACCAACATTCATAAGGACAAAATGCATCCTTAGGTAGATGAAAGTTCCCCATGGGGTAGTGAATGCGGTCTTAAGTTGATCCTCCCTTTTAAACAAGAATTGGTTATAACTAGAGAAACCATCCAAGATGGACATCATCCCGACATTGGTAATTCTCTGTAACAAATGTTCCATGTTTGGGAGAGTGTAGTTATTTTTTAATGAGAGTTGGTTAAGGTTCCCAAAATCAACACATAGTCTAATGTCTCCATTCTTCTTTTGAACCACCACTAGGTTTGACGTCCATGAAGAATATTTGATAGGGACTATGATACCAGCATATACCATCTTTTGAAGTTCCTTTCAGATTTGGGGTGCCAACTTTGAATTAATATGTCTTAAATTTTGTCTGAATTGTTTGGCTCCATCTACCGGAGGAATGGTGTGTTCGATGAAATCAATTCTATATCCTTTTAGGTCATCATAAGTCCAAGGAAAACATCCTTAAATTGGAAAATAAGGTATAGTACCTTTCTTCTCTTGGCCCTTGTAGTTCCCTTTCCTATTTTTACCATTCTCAGCTCAATCTCCCTCCCAATGTTGAATTCCAACAGTTTATCATAATGGTCTTAGAAATGTTTTCCCCTATAAATGTCATGTTTATGAAACATTTGTTCCAAGGAAATACATCCTTTTAGGAGGGTGTTGTTGGGAAAGTCTATAACTTCCAGATTCATGGAATTGGCCATGAAATTTATTTGGGAGTTAGAGAAATATTTACCACTTTGCATGAATTTGAGGATCTAGGCATCATCATCAAAGGTTTGCCAATGCTCAAGGTTGTTAGGTACTGAAGGTCTAAAGACTACTTCCATTTTGCACAAGTCTTGGAGAGGACCCTCACAAGGTTGCAGAGTGGAAGAAGAGACATCCAAGGTGTCAGCCCCATGGTTTTCTTCTCTATGAACTACTTCAATTGAGAATTCATCAAAGAATTTCATAACATCTCTCACATAATCCCTATACTTCTTCAACCTTTCATTTTCAATGGCGAACTTCAAATTTATCCGAGAAACCACTAGATCAGATTCTCCTACTACCCTTAAGCGCCTTATTTTCCTATTAAGGGCTAGAGTTAAAGCTCTATTGTGGCTTTAACCCATAACCATATGATAATTTCTCTGTATCAGAATTTGTGACCATATTAAGGATTGTCTCCTTTTTGGGTTAGTTATAGAAGCTTGCATTTGTTTTTCTGTTTGTTTGGCTTGTTTCTATATTTATTGAGTAGTTTAGTAATTCAAAGTCTTACTTGTGCCTTTGCAATCCTTTTGTCCCTTTATTTACAATCTTTCTGGAATATTTAGGGTTGCATACATGGCCTATAGTGTAGACAAGTGTGTACAAACATGCCCTACCCTTGAGACAGATGCGTACATGTGCATCATGTTGTGTGCACAGTCGCGTACATCTCCTGAGAGAGAGTTTTTCCACTTCCCTCAACCTTTTTGGAAGTTGTTTTTGGTTTTCTGGGATCTTTTCAGGTCCTCTGAGTCTCTGTAGCCTGTTGTTAGTTTCATAAATAAGTTAAGTTAGTTAATCTCATAAGGACAAATAAAAAAATATTAGTTTCCATTACTAATTACTTCAATCCTAGTTTGGTAGTGTGAAATTTCTTTTGTTGAGTCTTTTCTTTCTTGGGGTTCTTTGGTATCCCTCATAGTTTGAATGATTCTAATCTAGTCCTTTCTATCTCTCTACCTTACTTTCACTGGTTTAGAGAAGAAAATAAAATTTTTAGTAGTTTTTCATTTTTGTTTTTCTTCAAAAACAAGAAAATACAAAAAGAAGTTTGCTTTGTTCTTTTCTTTCAGTTTTTACGCTTTTTATCACTGAAAAGAAAGTTCATTTCCTAGCATTCTTTATTCTCCTTTGTGCATTGAATTCAAAGACATACTTTAGTTCTTGAAATATTTTGAGTTTTCATTGGTATCAGTCATAGTTTCACTTCGAAGAGAAAAAGATTCAGTTTTTCTTGTTTTGAAAAGTTGCATTGCATTTGAAAGTTAAGAGCTTGCATTTAGAAGTGTTCTTGTAGAACTATTTTTCCATTGAATAATTAGTTTTGTTCATTGATAAAAAATAACATTCTTTAGTGTTTTAGTTTCTGCAGGGTCTCAAACATATCACTAATTTCACATCCATCAACTCTTGAGTAACAACAACTAGAAAAATTAACGCGTAATCTAAAAACTGACTAGAATTTTATTTGTAGGGTTCACAAATTAGTCAAGGATTAGGGCCTTGGATTAGGATTGGAGAGATAACTCTCCAAGGCCATTGAAAAAACATAGGATTATGACTTAGGGAGAGTAAAAAATCCAATTTTCATATAGGTATAGCCGGGAGCCTCCTCTAACACATGAGTTAAACATAAGGTCGAGTGATAAAGAGTTGATGAGAATACCCCTCTAAGACTTGAACAAGCGTAGCAGATTGATCGTATGTGAGGGTTTCATTAGTGTATATGCCTCCATGTGAGGTAGTGATTTTGGAGATTTGGGCATAGCTACCCTACCCATACGTTCGATCCCGACTGTCGACTGTACCCATAGGACACCGACTGCGAGTTGGTAGCTTTAGTATCCTCTCCTGGGTACCATAGAGGTGACAACATGGGGCTTCCCATGGTACTTGAGGTAGACGTTGTATCAAACTATCAATACCCCTAGAGGGTTCCTTGTGAAGCAAGGGTTACTTGCATCAGGTACGATTGTTACGTCGAGGTTGGAGTAATGGCTTCTCACTCCATTCTTCGGTCGCGAGACTTAATCAACCTGTGTCATTTTTTAGAAGGTCCATTTCCTCACTTCTTTGTTGATTTAGTCTCAGGACTTAATCCACCTATGCTGAGGTATTGAAGACGTGGTTTCTGCGTGTTTCTTCTTTAAGTAATTTTGTTAGTGGTGTGCTCTATGCGTGTAGTTGGCCTTAGAAAGTTTGTTGGTGGTTACTCTGAATCTTTGATTTAAAGTGGCTAACCAACTACTTCGTTGATCTTGAAGGGTCCAGGGAATTTTTTTGATAAGAGTGGAGTCTTCGCCACCTCCTCAAAGGAATCAACTAGACCAATATAATTTTTTTAAGCCAACTAGTCATGTACATCTTATAGAGCCCGAGATTGTAGAATCGAATGCTTCTACACCAGAACTTACATCTCAAAGTCGAAGGCGTCATTAGACCTTGGAACCCTCCGCTAACTAGATCAAATGATCTAGTTTTAGTGCATATTATGACTTTTGAGTTGGGTAACACTGACAACCATCCTCTTAGGTGGTTTGTTATGGAAGGCACCTCGAATGTGTCAGGGTCGAGGATCCCTACAACCCCCACTTCGACTGTTGTTGGGGGAGGAATTACACCCCCTCATATGTCTACCCAAATGACTAATGTAATTCAAGACATGAGGGATGCATAGGTCAGTAGCTCTATGCCTCTGATTATTATATCTAATTAGGATTTGAGTGTGACTCTATCATCATTGTTTTTTTCTAATGTGTTTTTGTTTGGGATGTCCTCAATAGGCATGCAATATGTTTTGTCTAGTTCTAAGTTGATCATTCAAAACCTTATTTCTGTAGCAGTGAGATATTAAAATGCCTTGCAAGGTTTTCCTTGGGGTGGGGGGCATATCCCTTCATCAATCCCCTTGCTCAGAAGCGGGTCTATTCCATCTTTCAAGCTTAATACTTTTGTAGGTTGGAGTAGTGTGACGAGCGGAGGATTTCAATCCTCTAACATGACTTCAAGTTCTAATCCATTCACATTGTTTGGTGGCTTCAGGATCAATCCTTTCCCTTCATCTAGGATGCTATCATTGGGCAACCCCTTCTAGAGTCAATGGAATCCTACGCAAGGGATGTTGGTAGGGAGCAATCCTTTCCAATCCTTTGGAATATGAAGGATGGAAATTTTCCTCCTTTTGCTTAGGGACATCATGGTTTTTATCATAACCCTAGCCAATCAAAGAACTCTTCCTGGCAACTTAGTGCCAATTACAACCCATGATTTTATTTTTCAGTTGCCAATCAACCTTGGGCTCCCAACCCTGGTGTTATCACTGAAATTTAGTCCGCACAGGGCGACAAGAACTCCGCATCGTCAACGCAGAAAAACAGTCATTCATAGCACAAGGTTAATTCCACAACACAACAAAAGGGTCAAAACTATACAAAATGGCCAAAAAATTGCAAGGCGCTTTGCACCCACTGGGCGCGCGTGCGCGCGCGCGTAACATCTTCGTATCGGGAGCGCATATGCGCAGCTGTGGGGTGCAAAACCCACGCGCCTGCCAAACGGCGCATTTATGGAACTAGTCGGCCTCCCAACCACTAATGGATTGGCTCCCAAGTCGATTTGACACCAAATCGGAGCTCAATCCGCGTGGGGGGGCTGGTCAAAGACCTAATTGTGCCCTAAAGAGCCCCTCTTCACATTCAAAAGAGGTTGCATAATAACTCAATGTTTGGTTATAAAAAGCCATG
>JASDQU010236877.1:0-15106 GCA_032191745.1 Picea mariana
TTGGAAAAGAGTCGTGGTGTAAGGTAGCTAGAGAGGTAGTGGGGGGGGGCCCAGAGGGCCCATTGTAATAATAGTAGAGGTCATTCAATGTAAGGTGGACTAGGTCCACTATATTATTAAATAAGACCCACTATGGTAGTTAGATATAATAAATGTAAGATGACTTCTTAGAAGGTTCTACTTCTAGAAGATTCTTCCTCTAGAATGTTCTTAGGTGATGGTAGCACTATATAAAGGGGTTAAAGCAATGTAACGAGACATGAAGAGAAGTATTGTATTTGGAGCGGTAGCTCAATAGGAGGATGCCCCCTCGAAGAGGCAAGTGAACAGGAGACGATCCCTTCCATAATAGGATCCATTGTATGGTGTTGCCCTACCTCAAGGGTTTGATGGTAATAAAAGAGATTTTGCATATTGTTTTTGTATATCTGTTGTGGTGCTTTTGTATTCAGCTATTTGGTTCTTAACACGTGGGAAGGTTCAAGAGTTGCCAAATGAGTTGAGTGACCTGCCAAGTGTGAATACCTGCCTCAGACACACGGAAAACCAAGCATATAGTGTAATATGTTAGTTGGACAAGCAAGTTAAGCTTGCTGTCCCTAACTGCAACAAAAGTAAAGGATATATATCAGCTCAATAAAGATAGCAAAGGCTGTAATATAAGTGCCAAGCATATGATAAAAGAGACAAGTAAAAACTAGCTCATCTCATCAATGATTAAGCAATGCTCTAGCACAAAAAGCAAGGCTGAAACAAAAGCTTGTTGCAGTGATATTTATCAACCTTATGGGTGTAGAAAACTAAGCTAAATAGCAGAAAAATTAGCCACTCAAAACCACTTCCAACTAGCTAGATAAGTGCGCTAGGGTTAGGAGAAAGTTAGGGCAAAGTTAGGGCTAAATCCTAGGGTTAGTTTAGGAGTTATGAAGGGTTAAAGGGTTAGTTTTCTGCAGCCCTATTGGCTGTAGGTTAGTTTTGTAATAGCAACAATAATTTGTGGTTGAAAGGGGACGCCTCAATAAGGCAAGAGAGCCAAAGCCTCAAGGAACAATTTCCCAAAGAGAACTTAAAAACTTGAAAAATTCACGTTTACCAAGGCAACAATTTATTTCTCCAATGCAACAAGTAAATGACTAGTGCCTTTAATAATTGGGTTAATGAAGTCAAGCAAGGAAAAAGCTAGAGGTACTACCTCCTTGGGGGTGTGAATCCTCTTACTCCCCAAGGCAAGCATCTCTAGCTAGGGTTTAGGCTAAGAGGGTGTATGCCCTTATACTTCTCTTAGGAAACCCTTGTTAAACCAATAAAATTGTAAGCATAAAATGATGGAGACTAAGGTGGGGGTGTATGCCCTTATATTTCCTGTTGAAATATTGTAACTGCAAAGAGTATTCTAATTATTATTGATGTATTATTTATTTGATCAATCCCCTTTTGTGGATTGATCATGTCGGGTATTGTAAATGACCAAATCCCCTTTTGCGGATTGGTCAAACCCTAATTGTAATGGGCTAAATGAAAAGTCGGCCCTAGAATATATTAAAGTGGTTATAACCACCCAGAATGAGAAGTTGGCCCTGCCAGTGAAAAGACACCCCAGTTTAGCGCCTGCTAGATTGTATAAATAAGAGAGGCTAGCTCCTCATTTGTTCACTCACTCACTTGTTCATCAGAGCGCAAGTTTGGCGCTGCAATTGGAGAAGAAGAGAGAGAGAGAGGCGCACTACTTGGGAGAGGACTTTCTGTCTTGTTTGGTTTATTCTCTTGGCATTGTATTGGCTATCTATATTAAGGAAGTTTTTGCTGGGTTTTCTCCCCCATGAGGGTTTCCCAGGATAAATGATGTGCCTCTTGTGATTGTGTATTTCTCAGTGATCCTATCTATGCTATGGTTATCTAGTAAATTGAAAAGAAACCTAATAATAACTTAAACCTTAACATGGTATCAGAGCTAAGCTGAAGAGAGCATCTTTCACAAGAAGAAGAAAAACGTCACTATTGTCGTACATGAAAATTAGGGCTTTTTATTGAAGAAGATTTTCAACCTCAAAACCATCTAGAAAAGTACGCCCTAACCCAAGGAATTCTTTGGCACCTTCAGTGCACCTTTTCAATGGGTAGATCTCCCGGAAAGTGAAACCTTAGTTTTCATCGGTACCAGAAAACGAGAAGTACCAGAAGTACCAGAAAACCAGAAGCACTAGTCCAAAAATCTGCTGGTCAAGTTTGGGGGGGTAAATTTGGATTTTCAGAAATCTGACTGCACCAACTTACTCGCCTCAGCTCAACGCATCTATCCCCTGGATCAGAATTTCAAAATTTGAAGTTTGAAAAATTAGGGTTTCCTCATAAAACCCTAAGTTGCAGTGGCAGTTGCAGTCTCAGAATCAGTTGTAGTATCAATTGCAGTTGTAGTATTAGTTGAAGTATCAGTCGTAGTACCAGTTGCACTCACCCTTGAAGTTTTTAAAAGTTGGAAATTATTACCGCTGCTACCAGATGGTGCCACTACCTGCAAATGCTATTTGAGTTATGTACCCACATATGTTTAGATTGTTAATCTTTAAAGAGTATTTGTAGGAGAAGGGATCTCTTGCCATAGATCCAGAAGGATCTCAAGATCCAACACATTCAGAGGAATAATGCAACCCAGGTTTGATTATTCTGATATCCATCTATTTGTTATGACATTATTTTGATCTAGATTGCATGTTGAAGCTATGACCATCATACTAACCTTTGGTCAAAATTGAAGTCAAGGTATTAGATGGATTAAAGTTGAGATCATAGAGTTTATTCTCTAACCCAACCTTCTGTCAAGATCGCATATTGTCCTAGTACATAAGACAGGTTGAAGAAAGCACTTGTCATCTTGAGTGAGGGAGACTTTGAAGAAAAGTAGCACCCTCATTCTTGAGGACAAGGCTCCAGGTTCCAGGTTTGATTAATTAAGTTGATAAGATTCAAAGTTGCACTTGACAAGTTGATAACTACCCCTTTATAAGTAAACATTATAGTTGAGATAGCAGTCCTTGAAAAGTATTATACTTGGTAGCATGTGAGCATATTGAGATAAATGCTTAATGTAATCATTTGCCTGATACAACTAACATCTCCTTTAGGAGAAACCTCTTGTGTTATTTCTAGGTTGCCATGGAGGAATGTTTGATCACAACACTATAAGAGTGTTGACCTCATTTCGTATTGTATTTCTTACTTTTGATCTTTGCTTCAGACAGGTCACAAGTGATAGCTCTAAAGGAGCCACTGTGATGATTATTCGTGCTATTGTCTTATCTACTATTATCAAAAGAGTATTATTCTTGCTTGTTGTTTTGTTGACCTTGTTTCAGGTCACAGGTGATAACCCCGAGGAAGCTATAATGAAGGTTGCAAGAAGGCAACATATTAGATGAGATATGAAGCAGACTATGTACATGACCATATACACTCATGTACCAAAGAAGATGAAGAAGAAGCTACCTTTTGAGATTCAGAGTATCTCATATGAAGATTGATTGTAAAGAGCAGGATGCTCCAAAGATGAACGAAAATTAGAACAAGAACTCACAATAGACTTGTTCAAATAAGAATGAAGCCACTTTGACAGGAAGCAGAATTCACTTGAAGTTGGACTCAACTTCTCATATTTAGACTTGGTATTCAACACTAAGTATACCCTGTAAGAGATGATGAAGTCCTTGCAGAGTTAGAAGAAATCAAGAGTAAGCCTGATCTCAGAAAGGATCAGATGAAGAGACATCTCCCAGGACTGGGAGACAGATGTCGTGAGAAGACTAAATCGTAGCTTCAGGAACTTCTAGGAGATATGAAATCTCTTGGGAAGATTCCCTTGTTTCAGTGACAAAGAAGGAAGCCAGTCAGAAAGACTAGGATATGGATTCTCCTGTGAGACTAGAAGAGAAGTCGGTATTGACTTCCAAGATTGATCTATGCAGATCAAGCATGTTGCAGATGTACAAAGCTTGATGTGTGTCTAAGAGGATTCTCCCAGCAAGAGGGAGAAGACTATGACGAGACACTTACTCAAGTTATTGAATAAATAGTTCCAATATTTATGAAGACAACCAGAACAACCATGATTCATATATAGTATGAGATGCAGGGGGAGCAATCCCCATATTTAAAATCAAGTGGCAATTGTTTCAGTACTTTAGTTGGGTCATGGAGACATGACAACAATAAAAGATAGCGTTATCTCCATGGAAGAAGAAGAGCTATCTTTAGTATCAATTATTGAGCCACTCTCAATTTCAAATGAAGTTGTTGCCATGATGGAGTAGAGGAGTTACTCCCTGATTTCAGTAGTCACAGTGAGAATGGAGTAACCATTCTCAGCTTTAGAGCAGGTGCAGGTGCAGAGTCCTAGTTCCAGAAGGAATAGTTGCAGAGAGAGTAGAGGACATGCTCCCAGACAGTGAGACAGATAGTGCTTTGTAGAAAGCACATAGAGCTAGCACATGTTTGTGCAGATTGAGTTGCAACTGAGCAAGTGTACCAGATTGGTACAATGTAACGTGAAATTTTGGTTTGAAGATTGAAGACATAAAGACTCAGGTCTGTAGGTTGAAGGAAGCTTTGTACGTATTGAAGCAAGCTTTTAGAGCTTGATTTACAGTTTCCTGAAGAACTTGGGAGTTACCAAAGAGTAAAGTTGATTCTAACCTTTATCTAAAGGTTATGAATGATGAGCTAATGATGTTACTACTATATGTAGGTGATGTATTCTTGACAAAAGCTCATCACAGATTGCAGAGGAAGCTCGCTACAAAGTTTGACGGAAGATCTAAATGCATTATCTCTTAGGTCTTGAACTTTGGCATAGCATAGAGAAGATCTTCCTTAACCAAGGGAAGTATGCAGTTAAAATGAAGAGGTTTGACATGTTGAAATGTAAATCGATGAACACACCGATGGAAACGAAGTTGAAGCTCTTGGTAGATACCTCGTCAGAATTGGTTGATGCTACCCTGAATAGACAGATTATTGGTTCAGTGATGTATCTGACGAATACCAGGCTAGATACATGTTTTGCCTTGAGTCAGTATCTGGTAGAACCTAGACGTGTTCACATTGTTGCTACAAAACATATGCTGAGATACCTTAAGGGTACGTTGGATTTTGGTCTCTATTATACTAAAGATCATGACTTCAGACTGAGTGGCTACACCGATTCATATTGAGCTGGAAGTGTTTCTGATAGAAAGAGCACTTCAAGATGTTGTTTCATTCTGAGGTCAGCCATGACTTCATGGCATAGTAGGGAGCAATTCAACATTGCTCCGAGCACGATAGAAGCGTAATACATCGTTGCATGTTACGCCAGTTGTGAAGCCATATGGCTTCGGGTGTTGTTGACAGATCTATTTGATTTGGAGATGGAAGCCACCATGATCCTATGTGATAACCAGAGTTGTATAAAGATGATGGAGAACCTTGCGTTCCATGATGAGTCGAAGCACATAGAGATTCGATATCTCTTCATTTGTGATATGTTGCAGAGAGGAGCCATAAAACTCCAATATGTTAGCACGGATGAACAGGTTGCTGATGTGTTGACCAAGCCTCTATCTCGTGTAAAGTTTGAGCACTTTCGAGATAAACTTAGTATAGTTCGAAAGGACCTCCCTCGAAAGGGGGAGTAGTGTTGATGTGCCAGCTTAATTGCTGTGATGATGTGCCGACTTAATTGCTGTGATGATTTGCCAGCCTAGTGCTGTGATGCCAGCTTAATTGTTGTGATAATGTGCCAACCTAGTGCTGTGATGCCAACTTCATGCTGATGATATGCCAACCTTGTGCTGTGATGATGTGCCAGCCTTGTGCTGTGATGATGTGCCAGCCTCGTGCTGTGATGATGTGCCAGCTTAAGTGCTGTGATGCCAACCTCGTGCTGTGATGATGTGCCAGCCTTGTGCTGTGATGCCAGCTAGGTGCTGATGATATTGTGTAGCCAGCTTCGTGCTTTGATGCTAGCCTCGTGCTGAAGACGCTCAGCTTCTTGCTGAAGTTGATGATGATGATGCCACTTCACCTTCTTGCTGAAGTTGATGATGATGATGCCACTTCAGCTTCTTGCTGAAATTGATGATGATGATGCCACTTCAGCTCCTTGCTGAAGCTGATGATGATGATGCCACTTCAGCTCCTTGCTAAAGATGATTATGATGATGATGATGTTATTTCATCTTTCATGCCGAAGATGATGATGTTACTTTAGCCTCACGCTGAAGATGATGATGATGTTACCTTAGCCTCATGCTGATGAGGATGATGATGCCATTCCAGCTCCCTGCTGTGAATGATGATATTGATGATGAGAAAAACTTCCGATGATTTATATATATGCCAGTCAGTGTTCCAAGATGCTGTTGATGATGCTGCCCTCTCTCTCGCCTGATGCTGTTATAGAATATCCTTCTTGTTAAGGGGGAGTGTTGAAATATTGTAATTGCAAAGAGTATTCTAATTATTATTGATGTATTATTCATTAGATCCATCCCCTTTTGTGGATTGATCATGTTGAGTATTGTAAATGACCAAATCCCCTTTTGCGGATTGGTCAAACCCTAATTGTAATGGGATAAATGAAAAGTCGGCCCCATAATAGATTAAAGTGGTTATAACCACCCAGAATGAGAAGTCGGCCCTGCTAGTGAAAAGACACCCCAGTTCAGCGCCTGCCAGATTGTATAAATAAGAGAGGCTAGCGCCTCATTTGTTCACTCACTCACTTGTTCATCAGAGCNGTAATTGCAAAGAGTATTCTAATTATTATTGATGTATTATTCATTAGATCCATCCCCTTTTGTGGATTGATCATGTCGAGTATTGTAAATGACCAAATCCCCTTTTGCGGATTGGTCAAACCCTAATTGTAATGGGATAAATGAAAAGTCGGCCCCATAATAGATTAAAGTGGTTATAACCACCCAGAATGAGAAGTCGGCCCTGCCAGTGAAAAGACACCCCAGTTCAGCGCCTGCCAGATTGTATAAATAAGAGAGGCTAGCGCCTCATTTGTTCACTCACTCACTTGTTCATCAGAGCGCAAGTTTGGAGCTGCAGTTGGAGAAGAAGAGAGAGAGAGAGGCGCACTACTTGGGAGAGGACTTTCTGTCTTGTTTGGTTTATTCTCTTGGCATTGTATTGGCTATCTATATTAAGGAAGTTTTTGCTGGGTTTTCTCCCCCATGAGGGTTTCCCAGGATAAATGATGTGTCTCTTGTGATTGTGTATTTCTCAGTGATCCTATCTATGCTGTGGTTATCTAGTAAATTGAAAAGAAACCTAATAATAGCTTAAAGCTTAACACTTCCCACCTAGCTCTTAGGAAAATAACCTTGAATTTACTAACAAATGATAGTATGATGTAAAAAGCCTTACCAATTCAAGGAAAAAGCTAAGACAAACCACCACAATAGCTAGAAAATAGCCTTCCAAGGCTAACGCATCACTTCCATCAAGCAATAACCCAAGAGATAGCCATATACAAGAGCACAAGAGAGAGAGCTAGCCAAAGAGAGCGAAAATTTCAGTCCAATACTTCTCACAATGGGAGAGTTGTGTTATGAAATGAGATCTTATGATCTCTATTTATACAATTTGTCACCAAAATAGTTTGTCCACATAATTTTAGGGTAAACCACAAGAATAGGGGTCAACAACCCTAATCTTGCCCCTTTGCAAAGATAATATTAACCAATTCACTTAAAATTTGCCTTTACATAAAAAGAAACCCTAACTTATGGTGACGTCACCCCTTTAGGGGACGTTTTGACACAAGGAGAAAGTCGTTGGTGTTGGAGAAGTGTAGTTAGGCTTCCTAAAGCCACATGTCAATCATCTAGGTCATTTCTTTATGGTCAAAGCCTCTTTGTCCTCAAAACGTCCTTGTGTCAATGAATAACTTCACCACCAAACCCTAGCCCCCTAGATGACGTCATGCCTCCAAATGTGATGTTTTTCCCCTCCTAGGCAAAACGTTTGGCATTTGAGGGCTAGGTCATATCGTCCACCATGTCTTCTAGGCCTCCAAAGGTATGTCTTTCTCATCTGACATGCGGGCCCCTGACATCCAACCTGTGGGTTTAAAACCCCATGGAAGCCCAAGCTAGGCTTGTTCCTCCAAAACTATCCACCAACTAGGTCCTGCAAAGACAAATAAGCACGCCCTCCAAGGATCTCAAGTCAAAATATCATGATGAGTAAATCAAATCAATAAATGAGCCACCTAAGCATGTGCATCAAAGATTACCTTGTCAAACAAGTAAGTGCTCAAAGACATTATGTGAGTTGCCAAGCTTGAATATGGGAGGGTTGACAAGGTGTCCTATTGGGTAGATCTTCCCTAGGTCAAGGAATGTTTCCCAAGTGATCCCTCTCTAATCCATGTAAAGTGGATGAAGTGGTTAAGGATCAAGACTCGATGGGCATGGGGTTCATGACACACAAGGGGTTGTAGTGTCTCCTTCATGGGTGCCTTTGTAGAGAGTGTGTGGAACCTTTGTTTGCAATGCAATTTTTCCAAGCCCATCGTTTTTCCATTCTTTGTTTCTTTCGTGTTTTAAGGATAAGTTGAAGGCCACTGTCCTGGCGTGGTGTCCAGATAATGACAGTGTCACTCACAAATACCTTGCAGAAATGTGAAGGTTGGCTCGTTATGGGACCCCCTTTCTCTCAATTGTGCAACTGAGAGCCACTACCTTGGCTTGGTGGCCAGATGATGGTAATTTCATACCTCTAGATACCCATGATCATGATAGGTCGGTTCGTGATGAGACCTCCTATCCTTCAACTAACCCCCTAAGCATTCTATCATTTTATTCTTGTGGGTCCCCCTTTTCTTACAGATAAGCGTTTCATTGCTTTCTTGGGGGATCCCTGGGTGAAGCATCTGAAAGGTTTATATATAGGATTTTATCTTTTACCCAATAGTAATCCCTCTAGGCCTTCAACCCCTTCTTCCCATAGAACGAGGGACAACCCCTTCTTGGGTCAATACACCCTAAAATTCCAAGAGATAAGGAAATGGGGGGTTTAAGTGATGAAAAGTGGTAAGTATGGTCGGGAACGATACGATGGCTCTTCAAGGGAGTTCCTTGTAGCAAACCCATTCTCGAGGAAGACCACTTACTAGGGCACAATGTCAACCACCAAGATGAAATAGGGAAAAAGGGATAATGTCCAAGCATATGTCACGAAGTCTAAAGCAGTCTAATATACAACATACTCAAACGCCTCAAATATTGAAAGGACACTCACCATAATACCTGATTCGTACCTCATGGAGCAAGGCTCAGTGCCTCTCGGAAGCCAACTGGTGTGGTGGATGCCATCTGAAAATCTATGACCTCTGTGGTGGTGGGAAGGGTCTCCATCTATGTAAATAGATACTGCTGGTCATGTAGTCTCTCGACACTCCATATCTGCAACCAGAGGGCGTCGAGACATAATCTCCTTAGTTATCCCACAAAATGGGGATAACACAAGGAGTAATGGCCCCAAATTGTCACTGGCCAAACCCCTCTCCGTTTGGGCTAGTGCTTGCTAGCCTCTGGGAGGAATCCCTAGGCACACTGAAGCACCTTGCTGCTGATCTAAAGCTCGATTTCTGCGTTAAAAACCAAAAAATCAGCAAGTTGTTCGTCTTGGACACTGTGTAAAAGCTGCCCAAAATGTTGAGGAAAAGTGATTATTTTTGCTTGGACGGAACATGCAGGGTTAGCACAATGATAATAGACTGGAAAAGAGGCAAAAAACTATTCAAAAGATTGGAAATAACCACAATGAATAGTTCAGAAAATGAAAAATCAGATAACAAATTTACCATAGTACTGCCAAGAAAAGAGGTTTGAAGACAAACACACACTTCTTTGTTGATCAAGCTTACAAGAGAGTTGATTGCGCCACACTTGGCAAGCCTACAACTGGTACAATGACTACTTTGCTCAGAGAAGAGCCACCAGACTAGAGAAGAAGAGAGAGGAGAATGAGAAAGACACTATGCTGTTGCTGCAATGGGCCGACCAATTATCAATGTCAAGTATTGTTGAAAATGTCGGCATCGGCAAAAAGTCGGCGAGGGTCCGGAAAAAATCGTTTCGGCGAAAGTCGAAAAAAGTCGGCAAAAAATCGGAAAACCACGACAAACAGTAAAAAATACAAAATATATTCATTTTTTTCCAAATTTTAAACATATAAAGCAACAACAACATCAGATAAACACATTGGCACATAAATATGGAGAAATCACTGATATATATGTAGTGGATGCCAAATAAAAAATTATACATCAAAGTCGATATTGAATGCTGAAGGGCCATAAGTTAGAACTTAGAAGTTTAGAACCAATACAAAATGACATCACATATACAATTATAAAATGTATCTCATCATCAGGAGGTAGATGTCTGATCATTGATATACAATGACAAATGAAACAAAACTAGCAGCTGGTTATCTAATATCAATGCCCTCTACCCCTTTTACGGGAAAAGATAATGGGTTGTTTGTCAGGACTGCCCCTAACAGTAGAAGGCCTTGATTCTGATAGTGGAGGACTATTGCTGTGTGTAGGAGTAGGTGTATTAAATAAGTGTAGAAGGTTGTGCTGATGCTAACACATCACCCTCCATGATGTCTTCAAGCTGCTCCTCCTTCTCCTCTTGCTCCCCCTATTGCTCCTCCAGGTCCTGCTGTTGTTCGTGTTCCTCCTCTAACCATGYAGGTGCCTCCTCCATGATAGGCATCTCAACCTCCACCCTCCACTTAGACAATACATCAATATTGTCCAAGGAAATGGCATCTACATCTGGTGTTCTATCCATTTACTTCAATCATAGTCGGAGATTGTAATGGACATACACCAAGTCATTGAGACGTGAGAACTCCAACCTGTAAGAGGGTCATAAAAAATTTAATGAGTTTTAACTTTTGAGGGTCATAGACTCATAAATTACAAATTACAATAAATGTAATTGCTCATAAGTTCTAACCTGGTGTGTTTCTTTGAGTGTATTTTTTCAAATACACTCCAATTGCGCTTGTTATCCCCTAGCCTAGGGATAACTAAGGAGATCACGTCTCGAGGCCCACAGGCCCTAGACATGGAGTACCGAGAGCCGGACGACTTAAGCATGGCCCCGGAGGGCCCCTCTTTTCTTTAGTGCAGTCCATTTATCAACAACAACAATATCCATCCCACCAGCCTGATCCTGAAGTAGCAGTAAGTCTTGCTCCATGAGGTAATGAGTTCGGGTATCATGGTATGTGTCACTCTGATTTTTGAAGCACTTGAATATGTTGCATTGAATTCTTCTTCATTTCATGACGTTTGCTTGGAAATTATGCTCTTTGCCTCATTCATACCTGGAAGGGTGACATGGTGCCCTAGTAAGTTGATCTCCCTTTAGGATGGGTTGCCATTGGGTGGGTTTGTGAAAGGTCATCGTCCGTTCCCTCCATACTTACCACTTTCCATCTTTATTCCTCTCATCTCCCCTACCTTTGTTTGGGCATTGGGATTGGCTACACTAGGAAGGGTTGTACTTTACCTCGTGGGAAGAAGGGGCTAAAGGCCTAGAGAGTAAAAGTAGCTGGCAAGAGTTAAAAGCTAATATTGAAACCTTTAATATTGAAACCTTTGATATGCTTCGCCCAGGGATCCTCGAGAAAGCAGTGAAAAGCTTCTTAGTAAGAAAAGGGGACCCATAAGATACATAAACACTCAAGGTACTAGTTGATGGATGGGAGGTCTCATCACGAGTCGACCTATTATTGTTGGGTATGTGTTATATTCTTTGCATGAATAATAGTTTTTCTGCTTCGGGAAACATGTCACATATTTAGGTGGTTTTTTGGCACATGGTTTTTGCCGATGGTTTTCTATTTCCAGTTAAGGAATTAGGGTTGTTGACTAATCCAGGTCATTGGGTTAGGGCTTTGGATGCCGCTGGCTTCTATATGTATATTATATTGTAAACAATGTAACACAATGAATGAATATAGAATATGTTGGTTTTCCCGGTTTGGGTTTCTAGGGGAAAAATCTCTGTGTAATGTTTGTATTTGCCATTGTATTTTTTCTGTTTTTTTACTGAAAATCTGTTTGCAGTAAATATTGTACAAGGTTAAAATCTACATTTCGTATCAGAGCTTTGTTGGCTTCAGGGGGACGCCTTTATGGTCAAGGGTTTGGCTCGGGACTATGATAAGCTTTGTTACAGTGGGAGATCTGTGGTATTGATTTTTCAGGTGAAAAGAAATGGCGAGCAATTTGAAAATGGAGATTGAGAAGTTTAATGGGCAAAGTTTTGAGCTGTGGAAGCTCAAGATGGAACATTTGTTGGTGGACAGAGATTAGTGGATTGCAGTAGATCCATGTACTGCACCTACAGGAACTTCAACATATGAATGGAAAAAGTTGGATCGGAAGGCAAAGAGCACAATCCGACTGTGTCTCTTTGATTCAGTATTATTGAATGTGTCAGAGGAAGCTACAACCAAGGATTTATGGGAAAAGATGGGGAAGTTGTATCAGTCTAAGTCCCTACTAAATAAACTATTCCTGAGAAAGAAGCTGTATAACCTGAGGATGAGAGATGGAGACTCGGTGGCAGAGCATTTGAACGCCTGTGGTAAGTCAGTTAGTATCTGTTGAGATTAAAATTTCAGATGAAGATAAATGTATCAGTTTACTGTGTTCTTTACTAGACTCTTGGGATAGTTTGGTTGTGGCCATAGGTAGTAATACAACTGCCTTTAAGTTTGATGAAGTGGTCTCATCCTTGTTGTCAGAGGAGATGAGACAAAAGAATATGGAAGGACAGAGCACAGATGCATTATTTGCAAGAGGACGTTCCCAGGAAAGAAATAGATCTAAGTTCTCAAGTGGGAGATCTAAGTCTAAGGGTAGATCTAAATCTCTTTGAAAGTTTGTAAAGGTATGTTGGAGATGTGGAAAAGAAGTGCACTACAAGAAGCAATGTAGATCCAAAGTTGAGAAAAAGAAGGGATCTAAAGAATCTCCTTCCACAGAAGAAAAGACCTCCAAGGAAGAAGGAGGGGATGTGTATTTGGCTTCTTCAAGCACACATGTAGATCATGAGGCATGGTTGGTTGACTATGGTGCATCTTTTCATATGATTCCCCACATGGAGTGGTTCTGCGAATACGAAAGGTATGATGGAGTTAATGTTTTCTTAGGTGATGATTCGACAACCAGAATCATAGGACGAGGAAAAGTCAAGTTGAGGCTCATAGATGGAAGGATTAGAACACTGCCTGGTGTTCTACAAATCCCAGGTTTGGCTAGAAATTTGATTTCTGTAAGCAAAATGGGCAATGCAGGGGTAAAAACAATATTTGAAAAGGAAATCTGCAGGATGGTTCGAGGAGCAATGGTGTTGCTGAAGGGAGTTCGATTTGGAACTCTGTATAAGCTGCAAGGAAGCACTATTAGTGATGGGTGTGATAGTTCCATTGTTTCTGTATTGGAGTTGAAGAAGAAAGAACTCCTACAGTGTCTGGAGAAAAGGTTATGCTGTGGCATCAAAGACTGGGGCATATTGAAGAGAAGGATCTTCGACTACTACACGGTAAAGGTATGGTTGAAGGTATGTCTAACTACTCTCTGGATTTTGATTTCTGTGAACATTGTCTATATGGGAAGCAGAATCGGGTAAGATTCCCCGCTGGTACAACGAGGGCAGAAGGAATTTTACAGCTAGTTCACAGTGATGTTTTTGGACTTGTGTTCGTCCCATCATTGGGAAAATCTGTGTACTATGTCTCATTTATAGATGACTTCTCGAGGAATACTTGGATATATTTTCTCAGGAAGAAATCTTAATTCTTTGACAGGTTTAAAGAGTTGAAGGCTCTTGTTGAGAATCAAACAGAGAAAATAATTAAGGTGCCAAGAACAGATAACGGCGGAGAGTTCAGTGGGAATGAATTTGAAGAATTCAGTAAGAAGTGCAGTATAGCAAGGTAGAAGACTACTCCATATACACCTCAGCAGAATGGAGTTGCAGAAAGGATGAATAGGACGCTGATGGAAAAAGCAAGGTGCATGCTCAGTGGTGTCGGGTTAGGGCAAGAATTCTGTGCAGAGGCAGTGGGTACTGCATGTTACATGGTCAACAGATCACCCTCATCAGCGTTGGATGACAAGACTTCACAAGGGGTATGGACTGGTAAGGAACCTTTTCTCACACATCTCAAGGTATTTGGCTATGATGCATATGTTCATGTTCCAAAGGAAAAYAGGAGTAAGCTAGATAWGAAGGCCGAAAAGTGTATCTTTATTGGATATAAAGATGGTCTCAAAGGTTATAAGCTTTGGAACTCAGAAACTAAGAAGGTAGTGTATAGCCGAGATGTGGTATTTAGAGAACTGAAGGATGTTGTTAAAYAGGAAGTCTTACCAAGTAAGGAAGAACMAGAGAAAATAGAGTTTGATTTAAAGGATGATGAGTCAGACTCTACAGAAGAATAGGAATCAGAAGAAGAAGATCCTCATACTCTAGTATTGAGGAGATTGGTTCGAGAAAGAACGCTACCGAAAATGCATACTTCATCTAATTTCCGTTAAAATTTTGCTTTGTCTATTACTGATGATGATCTTAGAATTGTCAAGGAGGCAGTGGATTCAGAGGATGGAAATCTCTGGAAAAGGGCCATGGACGAAGAAATGGCATCTTTGGATAAGAATGAGGCTTGGGATCTAGTGGAGTTGTCGACTGGAAGAAAGCCTATTGGCAACAAATGGGTATTTAAAAAGAAGCTTAATTCAGAAGGAAAAGTGGAGAAATATAAAGCTCGGTTAGTAGCAAAGGGTTATTCTCCGGTTGAGGGAATTGATTTTGGTGAGATTTTTTCTCCTGTTGCCAAGTTAACCTCTATAAGAGTTTTGTTATCTGTTGCTGTTGCATTTGATTTTGAAGTAGAACAGATGGATGTGAAGACAACATTCCTACATGGGGATCTGGAAGAAGAAATCTATATGAAGCAACCATAAGGTTGTGTTGTGAAGGGAAAGAAGGAGCTGGTATGCAAGTTGAAAAAGTCCCTGGATGGTTTA
>JASDQU010236878.1:0-16984 GCA_032191745.1 Picea mariana
TAAGTCTGTTACTCGTGCTTGAGAGTAACTTCCACTCTGCTTTCCCTTGCATAAGATTTGATCAACCCAAACAATAGGAAAAACATCAGCAACAGAAAAATATCCTGTATTAAATAATTTCTCCATATAGGTAGCTACAGGATCAGTATAGGTTTGGCCCATCTTTTGATTTTCAACTTCAAACAACTCAGCATCAAGACTCGATTTTTCATCTATGCATTCTCGCTCTAATGCTTCACTTTGCAAAACCCTCCGGAGTGATAATCCTTTGAAGTGAGAGATCCAACGCCACTTGTCCTCATTGATGGACGGTCTAGATGAACTATGGACTTCGGGCCTTCGGGAGTTCTCGCTTCATGGATATGAATTTCCTCTGAAGTGGCTTTCCTCCGGAGTGATAGATCGGTTGACACCTGTCCCCCACTAAAGAATGACTCAGGTGAACTCGGGCCTTCAGGTTTTATTTCTCCACACTAGTCACCTTTACTCCTGAGCTCTCAACTTTTGAAGTGAGGGATTTCCTGCCACATTTCCTTTTGCAATGGATAGTTGCAATGAACTTCAGGACTTCGACACTTCGTCCACACTCCAAAGCCTCCATAGTGCTTTCTCTCTGGAGTGCAGGATCTAGTGACACTTGTCCTCTGAGGATCAAATAGCTAGATCTACTTTGGCTCCAGTGACTTTGGGAGTTTTTCTACCTCCACACATGATTTCTCCCAGAGTGCCTTTTCTTCGAAGTGTAGGATCCACTGACACACATCTTGTCCGACGGATGGTTCAGATTGACTCTGGCTCCCTGCTGCTTCATAGATTTTGTGACCACCTTGTCTGGAAACTCCTGAATTACTGTTGGTCCATAGTTCCAGATATTTCGCCACCTGTCCTTATTAATGATGGACAATCCCAATTTACTTCAAGACTTTGGGAGTCTTGCGACCTTCTTGACTAGAATTCTCTAGGATGATTCACCTCCAGACTATAGGATCTGCTGACACGTGTATCTCTTATCTCTAACTTACCCACATAAGTCATGCTATTGGATTACCTGCTCAAAGATAATTCCATGGGTTACATCATGAACATATATGAGTTATATTATTCTAACACTCCACCTTGATGAATACATGGTATTTTTCTTCTTCAGTGTTCACTAGTCCAAATATCTTCTATGAGATTCCTTCTGTCAGTGGTCCATGCATTTTCTCCCCCTATATCGAAGACTTTGGTTTCTTCAACCTTCATCAATATTAGGCTATAGGTCCACCCACGTACCTATCCGAGTGGATAATTTCACAACTTGATTCCAACCTCTCTATGATGAGAGGGATTACTACATGTGCTATTACGCACAGTGTACAACAACGTGGGGGCAACATGTTTTCACACAACAAAGAAGTACACTTTGGACCAAGACTCTGAGGTGTCGGGCACCGTTGATCGTGCACCTCACTACATTTGACTAGGACCATTATATTCCTCCTATTGTGAACATTGTGCTACTCCTTGAAATTGTGATCTTGCATATCAAAAATTTGAATTTTCATATTTGTTACCAACTGGGAACCAACCATACCTTTGGGCCAAACATTGGTACATATATTGAACTATTAGCAACCTGATGGAGATACTTCCATCTATCGAGAAACCTAGGTACCCAACCATAATGCTTGCTAGTTATCTAGGAAAATACTCTCGATACAAGGTTTATCTACATCAATCCAACACGGTGGTATGCCAACGCACCATGTAACAATGATAATCTAATAAATGACTATGGGATACATCCATCAAAGTGATGATTACCTAGACCCTTACAATATTTTCATTGACCTTTACATTGGATGACTTATTAACAACAAAATAAAAAACATTTGCATACCAATGGTTTTGGCTGACCACGAACATCGCACACAACTGGTTTCGAATGACCACGAACCTTGCACATAGATGGTTTTGGATTGCACACACTTTCTTGGGATTTATTCACTGTGAGCTTCTTCCTCAAACTTTTTGTTTCTTCTTCTTTTGTACCTACAAACAATTGATCATTGATGTCCATATAAAAATAAATCCATCTACTGAGATACATGGGTGCCATCCACTCTAATATCTAGTTTTCTGGGAATCATTTTCACCTACCTGGCTCATCAACACATTACACTCTCTCTTAATCACAACTTGGTCCCAAACAAATCACACTCTGAGATTACTCCATCTCACATTCTACTTGCCATCAAGCTTAGATACGAGTACACCTACCACCCTCGTACCTACCTTGTGGTCATTTCCACAACTTGATGCCACATCCACTCTTTATGCATAATAGGCATACTAGTGTAGACCCCCTTTCTCTCCAATGGTTGCACGACCTCCCGGTCTAGGATATTTCGACTTCTCGAGATAGACTAGCTCTGCAATTCCCTGCTAGAACCCTTACAATACAAATTAATAGGTCCTTTAGCGAAACCTCACCCACGCGAACTAACACCAGGGATAAATTTTCCCCCACGTGACCACCCACTATGACCACATGCCTATCTTAAAAGGCGTGTCACGATTTCGCGTGTTGGGTTTATGAGTCCACTCGAATCTCCATATTTCGAAATACTAAACTCCTGAAATCTATCACCTCATATCAATGGTCTGAGACTTCCCATGACTCAACGGTCTAGATCAATTCTTCGCAAATCAAGACCTCGTGTTTTGGCTATTGAAAGGTTTTTCGTCTCCCTTCCTCTGATACCCTAAATTGTGAATTATTTGAACTCCACTTACATCGAATCAACAATTCACAACCTTCCACGGTTTCAACGACTATGATTAAATCATGATTTCGCTTTTCACGATTTTTCACAGCACCTACCTCCAACTCCCTGATTTACGAATTAGCGAAACGTTGATCTGTCTCCATGTGTTCTACCTCAACTAATGGTCACAATCGTTTTGTGATTTTGGATTTTGTGAACTTCACTCTGAAGGATTTCTCCCACTTAATCCTCCATACTGGTTCTTCCTTCGAACTTTCAATTTCTCCACTCCACCTTTGAATGTTTCAACTCTTCAAAAATTAGAAATTTTCTAATTGTTTCCTTTTGAATCTTAGAACCACTACTACTCCTGAGCTTCTGGAAAATGAAATTTAAACCTCGCCCTGGTGCACACTTGCACTCTGCATATTTTCAAAAGACTTTATTATGCCCTCCTGTCATACTCTGCACTCAACTTCCTGAGCCTTCAAACTTACAACGAGTTTTCCTCTACGCACACTCCTTGCGCTCAATATGCACACTCTGCATACAAAAGTCCCCTCCTATCTCTTATGAACTTCGAGTCGAAAAAGACTTCTTCACACACACTCCTTTCATTCTGTACGCACTCCTTGCATAAATTACAGAAGAGAAACAATTTAAACTTATTCAATTATTCATTCATTCACTATGAACATCATACACTCACAAAATATATATCAATAATCAAACAGTATCAACACTGTACAATTGAATCAATTTTCTCTGTTCTATTCATTTCAAAAGAAAAAAACATCATTATAGTAGTTATCTCTTACAACCATTATAATGAAAACTTGTCTAAGGACCCAGAGCCTCTTCGCTCTTCTTCCTCGTATCTAAAAATCTATCACCTCCTACTCTAGCGGTTACCTACTCAATTATATGCAACCTAATGACTAATCAGGGTAAGTATCCTAGACCTATAATATTTTACAATCGTGTAAGGATTTACAATCATTCCTTCATTTCAAATGGTGGCCCAACATTACATACTCTAATTTAATTAACACAAAATTCAAAACTCTACACCGTTACCAAGCTGGTTAAGATTCAGCTTTGGTTCTTTCAATGTGCTAAGGTGTCGACTTTGCTTCCACGTCCACGTTTCTAGATTTGATAGCAATAATCCTGCATCATACTCCTCTGGCCAAAATATTCATGGACTCCTATCCATGAGCTCTAGCATTTTCTTGCCATGCTTCAAAATATCAGGTTCAGTTACCCAACTTGAATCTTCCATAGGGTTATCCTTCCAGTTTACCAAATATTCAAGATGCATCTTTCTTCTGGATTTTCTTCCAACTCTCTGTTATAATATTTTCTCCATTTGAGGTTTTTCTATTGTAGGCATTTGTTTTTCCCATTGAATCTCTTCCTAATCATCCAATTCTCATGTGTCATCTCTGTTATAAGGATATAGGTCTGCAATGTTGAATATTGGTGATATCCCAACATTGTCCGACAACTCAATGTCATAAACATTCGCTGCAAATTTTCTAAGGATCTTGCATGGTCCTATCTTCTTCATCTTCAACTTATTATATGTTCATCTTGCAAACCTTTCCTTTATCAAATGAGCTAAAACTTCATCTCCCACTTCAAATTGAACTTCCCTTCTTTTCTGATCAACTTTGTCCTTATACTTCTAATTACTATCTCGTATCTGTTTCTTAAAATGATCATGAAGTCTTTGCATTTCTGTAAAAAAATCTTCTCCTCCTGTGCTCCTGAATTCATATTGTTTCAACTCTCTCAATTCTATAATTCATCTTGGTTGTCTTCCATATACTATCTCAAATGGACTTTTTCTCGTGCTTCTACTAACTAAATTGTTAAATGCAAATTCTTCCTATGCCAAAATCTTATCCCACTGGCGACCTTGTTCAATGACTAAACTCTGTAACAAATTTCCTAGACTCTTGTTCACTGCTTCTGTCTGTTCATCTGTCTGAGGGTGATATGGTGAGCTAAAAGATAAATTAGTTCCAAGCCTCTTCCATAGAGTCCTGCAAAAGTATCCTACAAACTTAGTGTCCCTTATATCTGAGACTATACTTCTGGGCAATCCATGTAATCTCACAACTTCTTTGAAAAACACATTGGCTATGTGCATAGCGTCATTTGTCTTCTGGAATGGTATGAAATGTGCCCTCTTGGAGAATCTATCGACCGCAACGAATATGGAATCACTTCCCTTCTGAGTTCAAGGTAATCCCAATACAAAATCCATACTAATTGCATCCCAAGGTCTTTCTGGAATAGTAAATGGTTGGTACAAACCAGTGTTTTGTCTCTTCCCTTTTGCATGTTGAAAAATCTTACATTGATCTACAATTTTTTTCACATTTTCCCTCATACCTGGCCAATAATACAAGCTACTCAGTTGGGCAAATGTTTTTTCATGACCAAAATGTTCGGCTAGACCTCCACTATGTTTTTCTTTCAACAAAATATCTCTCATCGAGCATATTGGTATGCACAATTGGCTTCCTTTAAACAAAAATTCATCTTGGATCAAATATTCTTCCCATGGGTTGTTATCACTCAACAAAGGATTTTCATATGCTTCATAAGCCTACTTAAAATCTGGATCTTCCTGATACATTTCCTTAAGGTGCTCAAATCCTAAGGTCTTTACTTGGAATTCCTGTACAACCAAACTTCTCCTCCTCAAAGCATCTGCAACTTTATTATCACTTCCAGAAATATGTTTAATGACAAAAGTAAAATTCTGCATGAATTCTACCCACTTAGCATGCCTCTGATTCAACTTCCCTTGCCTAGTAATAAATTGCAAAGCTTGATTATCACTATACAAGACAAACTCTTTTGGAATTAAATAATGTCTCCATTTCTTCAAAGCTTGAATCACTGCATCAAATGCCTTGTCATATGTAGAATATTTCTCCTTAGCATCATTCAACTTCTCACTAAAATAAGCAACTGGCCTATTATCTTGATTCAAAATTGCTCCAATGGTTAATCCACTTGCATCACACCTCACCTGAAATGTCTTTCCAAAATCTGGTAAAACCAAAATTGGTTGTTATGTTATATTATTTTTCAACACTTTGAAGATTTTCTCATCCTCCTTTGTCCAATTAAAAGATTTGTGTTTCTTCCTCATAGTTTCCATCATGGGTGCACATATACCACTAAAATTTATGATAAACATTCTGTAAAAAGTTGCTAACCTATGGAAACTTCTCACCTCAAATATACTCCTTGGTGACGACCATTCTCTGATTTCTCTCACCTTCTCTATATCCATCTTCAATTCATTTGAAAAGATCAAAAAACACAAATATATGAGTTATCTCTTCATAAAAGAACTTTTCTTCAATTTTATTAACAAATTTTCTTGTTGCAATCTCCTCATCACTAATGTCAAGTGCTTTAAATGTTCTTCCCCTGTTTTGCTGAAAACTAATATATCATCCATATATACAATAACAAATTTACCTATGAAGTCCTTTAGTACTTCATTCATCAACCTCATACATGTGATTGGAGCATTTTTCAATCCAAATGGCATGACTAGCCATTTAAACTAACCTTCATCTGTCTTGAATGTTGTATTCCATTCATCTCCCTCTCTCATTCTTATCTGATGATATCCACTCTTCAAGTCTATTTTTTTAAAATAGCTTGCTCCACTCAAACAGTCCATCAAATCATCCATCCTGGGTAAAGGAAATCTATACCTGATGGTGATCTTGTTGATAGCTATAGAATCTGTACACATTCTCCATCCTCCATCCTTCCTTGGACTCAATACAGTTGGCACTACACATGGGCTTAGACTCTCCCTAACTAAACCTTTATCCAACAACTCCTAAACTTGATTCTTAACCTCTTCATTCTCTCAAGGTGTCAAACTATACGTTGCTTTGTCTGGTAAACTGGCTACTGGAATCAAGTAAATAAGGTGGCTAATACTCCTAATGGGTGGTAATGAGTGAGACAACTCATCCACTACTATGTCAACAAAATTCTCTAACATTTCTTGGATTTCTTCAAGTAAATCATTCATAGAAGTATTGGTAAGGATAACTCTTGGCTTCCTTACTACAATAAATTGCATTTCTTGGTATTTTTTAATCTCCTTCAAGAGTTCCTTCCCACTCATGAGAAGTATTATTGTATTGGCTTCTTCCTTTTCTTTCTTCTCTTCTATTGGCAGTAACATGTGTGTTCTACCATTTTTCTCTAGAGTGGAATTATTTTTTCTCCCATCATGAATGACATTCCTATCAAACTGCCATAGTCTTCCCAACAAAATATGACAAACATCCATGGGAATTACATCACACAAAATCTCATCTTTATAGCCTCCTATTTTAAATTCAACTTTGCATTGTTGACTTACCATTACTTGATGTCATTTTTTCCACCATGAAACTTTATATGGGCTTGGGTGTGTAGTTGTCTCTAGCTCCAGCTTCTCCACCATTTATGTAGATACTAAATTATCAGTGCTCCCACTGTCTATAATCATTTTGAAACTTTATCCTTTGTTTTACAAGCAGTCCTGAACAACCTCGTTCACTGAATTGAGCCATCTATTTCCTTTCTGGATTTAGAAGAACTTTCCTCATCATAAGCTTATGTCCTCCTTCTGTTGCTTTTGCTTCCAGATTCTTCTAAGCTTTAGAAATGTGTGATTCCTCCCCTCCTTTTTTCTTCCTCTCGGGGAATTCCCGAGACATGTGTTTTGTCTTTCCACAGGCATAACATTTAACTCCACCTCCTCTACCTCTTCCTCTTCCTCAAGGAAAATAATTTCTCCCACCAAATGGTCTTCTTCGGGAACTTCTTCCTCTTTCAAAGTGACCATATGATTTTTTAATCTCATCCTTGTTTTTCGGTGCCTTATCATAGACAATTCCCTTACCTCTATTTGAGCCTCTGCTTCTATTTCACTGACTCTAGTTTGTAGCCAACGTTTCTTCTGTTTTCAGTGCAAAATGATAAGCATCTTCTACTGTCCTCACAGTCATCATTCTGATCTCATCCTGAATTTCATACCTTAAGCCACTTATATACTTGGCAACTTTTTCATCATCCTTCTCTCTTTGTCCAGTCTTAATATTCAGCCTATAGAATTCTTCTGTATACTCTTTCACTGTCATACCTCTCTGTCTCAAGTTATGCAACTTTTTGAACAAATTTAACTGGTAATCCTTAGGTATGAGTTTAGCCTTCAGTTTGGCTACCATCCTCTCCCAATTCTTTATCTTTTGTTTGTCTTTGCTCCTTCTCTCTGCCTGGAGTTCATCCCACCATAGTGTTACATGTGCTTTTAATTTGCTGACAACATGTCTCACCTTCCTTCCTTCATCGACATATTCATAGTCAAAATACTTATCCATGGACCTTATCCAGTTCAATAGCTCTTCAACATCCAAATTACCTTTATACATTGGGATGTCCATATTTTCTCTAGCTCCCAATTTCACAACATCTTTCAATAAGCGTACTTCAGCCACATCTTCTCCTGTATCTTCTTCAACTTCTATTTCTTCACTTCTGCATCACTGACGTCTTCAACGGAAGGTGTTATTCTTTGCATTGCTTCCATCGCTTCCAACCTTGTGTGAAGCTCTTTCATTTCTCTTCCCACAACACGGTTTTCCATAGGTGGATCTACACGAATCCTTGGCGACATTATTTCAATTATTTCTAATACACAGAATGTAACTTCGAACTTTTTAAGGCTTTGATACCACTTGGTGTAGACTCCCCTTATCTCCAAGGGTTGCACGACCTCCCGATCTAAGATCTTTTGACTTCTTGAGTTGGACTAGCTCTGTGATTCCCTGCTGGAACCTTTACAATACAAATTCACATGTCCTTTGGCGAAAACTCACTCGCACGAACTAACATCGGGCGTAAAGTTTCCTCCACGTGTCCACCCACTATGACCACACGCCTATCCGAATAGGTGCGTTGCGATTTCGTGTGTCGAGTATATGAGTCAACTTGACTCTCCATCTTTCAAACTCCCAATCTCCTAAAATCTATCACCTCGGATCAATGGTCTGAGACTTCCCGTGACTCAACGGTCCAGATCAATTCTTCACAAATCGGGTCTTCATGTTTCAGCTATTGAAATAATGCTCATGTCCCTTCCTTTGATACCTGAAATTCAGAATTCTTTGAACTCCACTTACGTCAAATCAATGGTTCACAACCTTCGATGATTTCAACGACTATGATTAAATCGCGATTTTGCTTTTCGCGAGTTTTCACAGCACCTACCTTCAACTCCCCGATTTACGAATCAACGAAATGTTGATATGTCGCCACTTGTTCTGCCTCAACAAACGACCACAATCATTTTGTGATTTTGGATTTTGCGAACTTCACTCTGAATGATTTCTCCCACTCAATCCTCCATACTGGTTCTTCCTTCGAACTTTCAATTTTTGCGCTCCACGTTTGAACGCTTCAACTCTTCAAAACTTATAAATTTTCTAAGTGTTTACCATCGAATCTTAGAACCACTACTCCCCCTGAGCTTCTGGCAAATGAAATTTAAACCTCGCCCTGGTGCACACTTGCACTCTGCATATTTTCAAAAGACTTTCTAATGCCCTCCTGGCATACTCTATGCTCAATTTCATGAGCCTTCAAACTTACAACGAGTTTGCCTCTATGCACACTCCTTGTGCTCAATATGCACACTCTGCATACAAGATTTCCCCACTATCTCTTATGAACTTCGAGTCGTAAAAGACTTCTTTACACACACACTCCTTGCGCTCTGTACGCACTCCTTGCATAACTTACAAAAGAGAAACAATTTAAACTTATTCAATTATTCATTCATTCACTATGAACATCATACACTTGCAAAATACATATCAATAGTCAAACAGTATCAACACTGTACAATTGAATCAATTTTCTTTGTTCTATTCATTTCAAAAGAAAAAAACATAATTACAGTAGTTATCTCTTACAACCATTACAATGAAAACTTGTCTAAGGACCCAGAGCCTCTTCGCTCTTCTTCTTCGTATCTAAAAATCTATCACCTCCTACTCTAGCGGTTACCTACTCAATTAAGTGCAACCTAATGACTAATCAGGGTAAGTATCCTACACTTGTAATATTTTACAGTCGTGTAAGGATTTACAATCATTCTGTCATTTCAAACGGTGGCCCGACTTTACATACTCTAATTTAATTAACACAAAATTCAAAACTCTACACTGCTACCAAGTTGGTTAAGATTTGGCTTTCGTTCTTTCAATGTGCTAAGGTGTCAACTTCTCTTCCATGTCCACCTTTCTGGATTTGATAGCAATGCTCCTGCATTATATACACACTACATGATCACACTAATCCATGTAAGCCTGTCTCAACAAGGCTTACTAAACATTTCGGGAATACCGTTTTCCTATAACAAAGCTTTACAACTTTGAACAAAACACTATAGGGTGTTGTGTACAACCAAACGTGAACCCATTACAACATTTTTGAATCACTTCAACATCATCTCAGATACAACAAGCATTTTAACTACTTTACTAAATTCCCAACAAATCCATTACATATGCCCATTTACAAAATTCCATGACAGGGCTACCATCTTAGTCCTTTGGAATCAAACACATACTTGGCGTCTTCATCTATACTCGATATCTTGAACGCCTAATCCACCCATCCAATGCATTTTCTCTCAGCTCCCATACTCGAAGCACCATTGGGATGCTTTGCCTCTCTTGACTCGACCTCTGGGGTGGTGACGTTCACTCCGGGGGTTTTAGAAACCTTTACATCTTTGTGTTCATCTTCAACATCTTTGTCTCGGATCTCCATACATTACCTATCATTTGTTAGAGTCACGAAATTTTCACATATTTTAAGTGATGTCAAAAATTTTCACGAAATTTTCACATATTTTAAGCCTATGTGGCATTCAGACCTCCGTTCACTCGCTTTAATCTTATCTCCTTCGTTCTTTATCCAAGAATAATTATTCCCTTTATCCATAGTCGCCAGCGATAACGTTTGAACATACTTCATGTTGGCAATGGGTCGCTTCTCCACATAAGCATCAACCGGATAATATGCTAAATGGCCAAATAATGCCTGCTACAAGAGCAAAGTGATCACTCTACCATCATTGTTGCCATCAAACCCTTCAAAGATTTCAAATATCTGATCATTGAGCACGTAAACTATCAAGAGAACCCTGTGGGATTCGATCCCTTGACCGTCGGGGACATTTAATCTATCCATGGCCAATGGGATACATCCATCCATCCCGCTCTCTCTTTGTGCTCCTCGCCATTGGGCACAAATGTGGCTACCTAGGTGCAACTTCTCATGCGACTGAGAGAAAACAGTGGGGGCATATTCCTCTTGGGGAGACTGATCCTTTTTCATATGCATATGTCGTATGCTCCATCCTTGCTTCCTCTTAAACTGATCCCGATCATTGTGAAGAACTCATTGAGCGTATGCTACACCGCTCATCAACGACCTTTATCTACAGGACCTGCATGGATACACGCAGTTAGAACACCAAAAAAATGTCACACGGATGCCAAGAGCATTTTCTCAAATAACTGGACCTCCAAGGGCAGGATCCGCATCAACATCGATCCTCCACTTCCACTCATTGGCAAGAACCCTCAGTCGCTCCTTAGTACTCAGACACACAAGGGGCTGCTCAACCCCCATTATAGGGTCCTCCAGGAGGGAAAGAAGCAACTCCAGCAACCGAGGACAATCTCGTCTCTGTCTGCGAGCTCCAAGTCCTTCTTCTCTGTTTTCCCTCAAAGTAACTAACAACGAACCCCAATAATTTCAACAATGGGACAAGGTTCGATTCCCCAACGCCTGGATAACCATCGCCTACACTGGTGCCGACTCGACGGCCTTCAACCACTTTCTCTCTCTACAACTCTATTCAATCTCCTTCACAAAGATTGAGTCTACAACAACATCAATGAAAACCTCTCTAGGCACGTAGAATACACCAGGCTTGCAATCATATGGTGGACAAACAAACACTGCCACGGACAATAAACAGCCATACAAACTATACACACTCCAAGCACACGTAGGACATCATCTTTAGACTCTCATATTTTTGGGCTCTCACATGAGGGAGTCACACCCAATCGTGCTCTGATACCATGACAAAATATGAGAGAGACATAGAGTCGACACAATAACTTGTTGATTTGCTACTTGTCTATTACATTAACTAACATATGCATTTATACAATGTTGAGTAAAGCTCAACCATTGAGGAAACAGAGTAGAAACAATAACTTGTTTACTTTTACTTGTATATTGCATTTATACAATGTTGAGTAAAGCTCAACCATTGAGGAAACAGAGTAGAAACAATAACTTGTTTACTTTTACTTGTCTATTACATTAGCTAACATATGTATTTATACAATGTTGAGCAAAGCTCAACCATTGTTTTTTCTCATAGATCAAGGACTCTTATTCAAACTATCCACTAAAGCAATCTAACTTATCTTATCTTTTATCTTCTTGAGCTACGTGTTCAACTACTCCTTTAACTAGTGTATCTATTATCTCTAACTTACCCACCTAAGTCATTTATTGGATTAAGTGCTCAATGGATGACGTCATGGATTACATCATGAACATGTATGAGTTATATTATTCTAATAGTGTGTCTAGGCAATGGGGATTTCTTTCGACCATTGGGCAGTGGTGGTTGTTGAATCTTGGTTGTGCAGAGGGCTCTCAGTGCCTTGGTTCATCATAGGGTTCTAGTTATGCAAAGTTCTTAGGAAAACTACATCTTCATTTTCCATTGGCTGCATCTACGATATTCAGGTACGGGTTTCTTGGATACATTGTGTGTTGAAATAAAAATTGGCATGGTTTTGGATCGAAGGTGGAGCCCTTTTCTTCCATTTGGTTGGTTTGTGATTCCACATTAGCTATAGTGATACCTTGTTGGAAACATGCTCAGGGTTTGATCCATAGTCTTGTTCAGGTAGGGTATTTTCCTTGGACCATTGGGTAGAGGAGGTGCATGTTGGAGCCTGGGTGTGCAGAGTGATCTGCGGACCTTGCACCTTGGTTTATCATTGAGTGAGTATTGGTTTTCCAAAGTGCTATAATTCTTTCCCATCGTCCGCAGGTGTCGTAATTGAATATGATTTATTGCATACTTTTTGTGCCTAAATGAAATTTATTAGGGTTTTGGATTTAAGGTTGAAATGGTGTTTTCTAGAATAGCAAGTAGTTTAACATGATAATTTTGATTTGATCATGCCCTAAATAAGTTGGTTTTACATGACACCATGAACAATTTTGAAGTAAGGTCATTGGTCTCGAATTCCTTGGCACCATGTTTTCATCCGTGTAGTTTTTCATAATCCTTGAAACATAAATAGATATGTAGATAATATAACTGCAAAAAATCATATATAAAGTGATAAGTAAGATAAAATAGGTGAAATATATCATATTATGATAATTAAAAGAAAAAAAATAATGTTCAGTTGTCTCTTAAGGTAGAGTTATATTTCACTTAGTAAACCACAAAATACAAGAATACACTACAAAACATTTCATAGCCTCCTATCTCTTTAAACGATTTTTCAATTGAAAAAACTTAACTACTTGTGGTCTCATCATTAATGGGTACCAACTACGTAGTGGGTTTATAAAGTGCACCATTTTAACTTAAATGAATATCCTTTACTATGTGATTAGCCTTATTCAAAGATGGAAACATACATCAATTGACTAACATTGGGTAGCCTAAACTATGGAGGTTAGGGTAGGACCTTAACATGCTCTACCCCTTCAAAAGGAGCATTGTCCTCAAGGCTCAAGATGAGGAAATTGCTAAAGAAACATTGTTGGTTCTCATGTGGAATCTTTGGGTTTGATATCTTTCCACTGGATTAGTACTTCTCGGACCATGCATTTGGTGGAATTGACACTCTTTTGTAACCAACACTGCTTATGGTGGAGCCAAATGGAGCTTTCATCATCAAGTTATGTTAAGTTGGTTTTCACATTGCACTTCAATTCGATGACCTTCTTCAAACAAGAAACATGAAATACTGGATGAATCTTGAAGTGGGTTAATATCCAACTTGTAGGCCACTTGTCCAATGCGCCAAATGATCTTATAGGGTCCATAAAACTTTGGTGTTAATTTCTAGGGTGTTTTATCTTTAAGTGATGTTTGCTTATAGTGTTATATATGAAATACAAATGATCATGTTTTGCAAAAGAACATCCAAAACAATGTTGGTTTGCCTATTGTTTTATTTTATTTTGATCTGTAACCAAATTCTTCTTAAGTGTCCAGAGAATGAGTTCTCTGGTGCAAAGTGTATTATTTATGACCTGAACCTATAGGGTGCTTGGTAAATAGGAAGTCATTGACAAGGGGTTTTGGCCATAGAAAAATTCATATCATGTCATTTTGATAGCTCCATGATAAATGGTATTATACCACCATTCTTCAAGGGGAAGTCCTTATGGCCACTCATGTGACTTTTCAAAAGTAGAGCATCACAACTTTTCAAAAGTAGAGCATCACAAATAGGTTTCTATGTTATCATATTATGCCATTCAATATTAGATTTCCCCTTCAATCTTTTTTACAAGTTTTTATTATTATTTTTATTTCATTAGATATTTACAAGTTTGTCTTATTACTTCATTCAATATTTGATCTTCCCTTTAAGATTCTTTACCATTTTGGACATTCAATATTTGACTTCCCTTTAAGATCATTAACATGTTTGTTTGATTATTGTACTGGATGAAGTACATATATAACGTTCGATTTGCGTTGACCAAGTATTATTTTGGGTTGAATTGTTTTAATATTTCAACTTTAAACAAAGTTTTAACAAAATAATTTATTTTCAATTATTTAAAACACAATTTTCTGTAGTCTGATTGGTTAAAAATATCGATATCTTATGGCAACTATGATTGCATTGGTGTTGGAAAATGAAACCTTCATTTATTAACATTTAATTATTTAATTGGACACGTACCGACCATTCTGAAACAAATACTTTGTCGACCATTATGACACGGATACTCTGCCCCATGCCTCTTTGCAATCTAGGTATCAGGAAAAACTAGAATGTTAGGCCATCTGTTCTAGGGCCTGGCCAAGTGTCGATCTTAACAGAACCTGAATAGTATACCATTATCGTGTGGTCAATCCACCTGCACTGTGAAATGCCAGTTATCTTTTGTTTCAAAATTTGGCATCCAAAGGGTTTATTATCTTGAATCACAACCCTCTGAAAATGCGAGCATTAGCCACTCGATTTGAAGCAGACTTGGCTTGCCAAATTTGAAGCAAACTTGGCTTGCCAAATTTGAAGCAGATCTGTTTTTAGCTCACCATCGTTTTGGCTAGTGTTGCTTCATCATATAAACACATGGAAATCACAGTGGCTATTGTATCACCCCACGTTTTCAAGGAGTTCAAAATATTTTTCTCTGCACAGGGATATCCTCCAACATTCTCATACACTTTAAAATAATCATTTTTCTGGAATTTTACCCAGTGTAAATACATTGTGTATATCATTTTGTTGGATTATTTAAAATTTCAGATTGGGAAACCATTTAAGTCATCTCTCAATATCACTATTAGGTCCCCAAAAGTAATGAAATTCGAGGTTTTTGGCCTTTGATTGCTTGTTCAGAGCCATAATGGTTGTGAGAAAATTAATCATTCCACTGCCCAAAAGAGGACTTATCTCAGCCAATCGAATTTTGAAGAGTTACCACCACCTTGACCACCTTATCCATATAATGGTCAAAGAATTATGACCGCTAGACCATTTCATTTTTTACTGATCAAATATCAAAGGGGAAATAAATCATTAATTTTATGGAAAATCCAAATTCTACTTATGTACAATGAAGGGGCAAGCTAATCGACTAATTGTATCAATATATATACATCCATGTAATCTTGATTTCGTAATGAATGGACAAATATACATATAGAAATTGACAGAGAGTTCTGGAAAGTGTTAACAGGGGATTTTATGCTCTGTTCATTTTTTTTTTGAGTTTGGAAACTCATGATAATGTTCTGATTTATTACAGAGTAATTTATTTTTTTGTAGCATGGATACTATGTTTACTGTTTGAAAACTTCATTTATACCCTTATGATGTGCAATGTTTTGTTGTAGAATGCTATTGATTTTTTTTAGTACAAAAGTACTGGGTGAATTTATTGTTGCAGGGAATGATTCATTGAAGTTATTTTACTGTTGTAATATGAGTTTTTAGTCTACTATTATAATTCACATGTTTCTTCTATAACTCTATTTTGTTGTAATAGCCAATTTACTCTTTGTTGAAACACATGTTGAAAAAGTTGTTGTAGAATAGAATATCGATCTTTGTGTATTATGCAGTAGCGATTCACTTAATTTTTTGTTGTAATGGCTCTTTGTTATTTGTTGAAACACTTGGTTGTAGGTTACAAGTGCTATAAAACAGTTTTGAAACTCGCGTAGTAAATGTTCATTATTTTTTGAAGCACTCCCTTGCATCCTTCATTGTGTTATGAGAGCTAGTAATATTTCTAGCTCCTCATTGTTACTGAATGCAGTGATTTGGAATCTGATTTGAAATGTCTACAAATAGTAATTTGGCTCAGCCACATATTCTTGTTTTGACTGAAAGAAATTATGATTCTTGGTTTACCAGAATGAGAACAATTCTACATTCTCAAGATCTTTGCGAGTTTGTTACTGTTGGTTATCATGAGCCTATTGACCAAGCAACAAAAATGGCTCTGACAAATGTTGAGTGGATTTTGTTAAAGGAGAACAGAAAGAAAGACAACAAATCCCTCGGTCTTATTCAACAAGGCTTAAATCAAAGCATATTTCCAAAGTTGTCAAGTTAGGTATCTTCAAAGAAAGCTCGGGACACTCTTGAAACTAGCTATAAAGTTGTATCCAAGGTGAAGATTGTCAAGGTTCAGAATTTGAGAAGAGACTTTAAAAATTTGAAGATGAAGGACAATGAGTCAGTTGATAGTTTCATGACTAATGTAATGAATGTTTTGAATCAACTAAGGAAGTATGGTGAAGACCTCTCAAACAAGAGAGTAATAGATAAAGTTCATAGATCTTTGCCAAAGAAGTTTGAATCTGTAGTTGTACCCATAGAAGAATTTAA
>JASDQU010236880.1:0-14323 GCA_032191745.1 Picea mariana
AAATGGCCCCGGAAGTTAAAACCTGCTAAAAATAGTAAATTGCCAAAATGGCCAGAAAACTGTTTTGAGCCATTTGGAAAAGATGGGTGGCCCACGATATCCACCTGGATCAATAACCATGTCAAACTAGGAGTATTTATAGAGGAGGCTAAGCATGCACAATGTCATGCGATCAATAGTCATGCATATGCAAAGAATGGATACGAATGGGAAATTATTTTTGTAAAACTACAATCCTAATTATTCTCCTATCCATGTCGGGTAGTAGTAGGGTGTATGATAATCACAATTATTAGGATTGAAGCTTATTTGGTCATAAAAATAAGGGAAACACTTCATCAATGACAATAAGAGATTGTTATTGATTCTATTGTTGATTGTTGTCTATTTTATTCTATTCTTGTTTGTTTTCTATATTTTCATTTGTCTTTTTAGTTATAGGGCCTCACTCAAATTCACTATGTGAAAGGGATATATGGATGATGGAAGGACCACCGATATGTAGTGTCTATTGAGGTGAAAGATAAAGAGACATGTAATAGGAAGGTCAATGAAGCACACGACACAATGAAAGGACAACTCATGAGGCATACATGAGTTATAATGTATTTCATAAATGTAATGCCCTAATTATTTTTATGAAATAGATTAAATTGTTCGTATATTTTATTAATAGCAAATTTGGGTGTACATGACCAGACAAAAACATGGGATGGATAGAGCAAGGATGCCAAAAAAATTCCTAAACAAGAAAGACCAATTCTTTTATGAGAGTGATAGAGGCTTTAAGACTTCGTAGGTGTGCCTTGTTGTAAATCTACCAATGTGGAAGTTGATTCTTCCACCTTCCAATTCAAATGTGGTTGTTGGGGATACAAAGATTGCTATTGTAGCAAGCAAGAAGTAATAAATTATAGTTGTGTTTTTTTCATTTATTTATACAAATTACTAATACTCACACACATGAAGAAATTGACTTTTTCATGCAATAGTTCTTCTCTTCAAGGGAAGTCAAAAGAAAACAATAATAGTGTCACATAAAACATCCCTAACACATCTAAATTGACAACTATTTGGGGACAATTGAGGAGACTATATGAGATAGGTATTAGTCAGTTGTATCGATCGAACTCTGGTACATTAAATTCATCAATCCGATGTTCATAGACTTGTCAGATGCTGGAAAAATATATGCATGAGTAGGAAACTAACTCTAAGCTAAGCAATCTGAATCAAAATTTCTTTGTTTGACAAGACACTTCCAAGAATAAGAGTCAAGGATACAAGTGCTCTATTACAATGATCAATTAGCTACTCCATGGCTCGACTAATTCTTGTAGCTTAATCAAATAGGAAATAAAACTACAAAATTCAATTTGGTCACTAGACTTATATTTCAACCATTAACCACATTCCTTTGGTTGCCAAGAAATAATATCAACTGGTTTTGTGATTATTATAAAACTCAGCCTTCAATGCCTAATTTTGTAGGGAAACCCATACTTACATAAATGAAAAAGAATAAAGAAATGAACATGAAATGGAATGAACAACTATTGCAATAACATCAGACAAAAAAAAAAAAAAACTAATTGGGCAACATATACTAGATAGAGGGGGTCCTACCTCTCTTGGCATATACTGCCAAGAAGGACTACCGTAGAGATCTCTTGATTTGAAACAACAAGCTCTTTATTCCAACATCAAAATGCTTACAATGATCATTCTCTTCTCTTCCTTCAACTCTCTAATTATTTAACCTATGAACTATTAATTGAATGATAACCTCTCATATTTAGACATATAGCTTCTCCTTCACAAAAGGAAAAGGAGTTACAACAAGATGCGATCAGATCCTAAACAAGTGGATCTACAACCAACAAATATTAGATCCTAAACACGTGGATCTATCCTCCACCAAATATTGGATTTGATCTAAGATAGTTTGAATAAGATAATAACAACATATCCCATGATATCCATGTGCCCAAATTTGTGGGTATGGGTCGCCACTTGGTCAAACCACTTAGCTACAAACTTGTAGGCTAGTTAGACCAGTTTTGTAAATCTCAACCATACACCCCTTGCTTTTCACTTTTTGCAGATTTTCCTCATTAACCACCTAAATGACCCTATTTTGCACAAAACCCATATTTTAGATTTTCGAGATTCCTTTTCATCTGTTCAGAAATGACATGGAAAGTTTGACTATTAGAACTACCAATTGCTACAAAATTGCTAACAACTACATGATTGCACAAGTAAGTTAGGAAATAACAATATCTTCCCTAAGTAATAATCAAAACATGGGAAATCAACCACTTTAGTGTAAGCATGCCATGCAAATCTCGTATAAGGTAGAAATGGTAAAATGTGGAAATATGAGTGATAAAGGGAATGATGATGAAGGGGTAAAGTGAATGAAAAATGACTAAATGACATCATAAAATGTGTTATTTCTGATGTCCAACATCTCCCCCACACTCAAATCATTGCATTTCCTCATGCAATAAAATATACATAGGTGGTAGTGTCCATATATATATGATATTCGACCTAAGTGGAAAGGATTTGTTTTACACTTGGTTTTCTCAAAATCATTGATGCCACATGGAGATGGATGATGATGTGTAAATAATGAAATATGAAATGTAAAGTGACGGAATGGAAATTATGAAAATCTTAAAATTTTTTATGTACATGAATTTCCAATTAGATGACTACCTAGAAATATAAATTGCTTACCCAACTTTACCTTCTCCTGATGTATGTATGTTGATATGACTCTGATGTGCTGATATGAGAGGAAAATACTTTGGTTGTAAATCTGAAGATGAAGGTTGTTCATGCTTGATGAATAAGGTTGATTGTTGATGCTGCTAAGACATATTTGATGAGAAATTTGAAGATGACCTGAAGAACATTGATACAACTAAAGAAATATTGTTGCTGCCGTTGCAAACTATAAGAGCTGATACAAATCTGTTCACTGCTTATTGAACTTATTGCTATAGAAATGCTTGAAAATTTGAAAAATTGAAAAATGTTGAAAATCGACGTTGATAGGTGGATAAGCATCTCATGCTGATTTAAAATCATCTCTAAGCTGATATCTAGTCTTGGAATGTGTGCAATCATTCAAAGCTACAAATTAGCTACAGAAAGATGAAATATTGAAAAATGCTAAAAATCATGGCTGATAGGTAGATAAGCATCTTATACTGATTTGAAATGATCTTCAAGTCACAATTTAGTCTTGGGATGCATGCAACTATCCAAAACTACAAATCAACTACAGAAAAATGGTTGTAACTACTTACAAAAATGCTGATAATTTTTATAAAATCACTTTGAAAACATGCCGATGCATTCCTTGTCATGCATTTTCTACAAATTTCGTCCACACATTACTCGATTTTCTATATGGGGCACAAAACCCATGCTGCGGAATTTTTTTTATTCATTTCCATTTATTCTCAAATGAAGCTGCAAAAATGCCTCTGCAAACAGTCACCTACAGGAAATTCTGGAAATTGTATAAAAAATATGCTTCAAAGATGTACCTGAAATTTTCCGGAGATTTTGCCCACATGCTAAATTTATTGCATGGGGCATAAAACCCATGTCGCGAGATTTTTTCATTTGGCTTTATCTGCTTGCAAATGTGGGGAAAATATAGCCCCTAAGAAAAAGATATGGCTGTAACAACCTTTCTGTAGCTGCAAAAAAAATCACTTGAATTTGAAAAATGGTTTTCAAGAATATGATGGATCAAAGAACCCCTCCCCCGCACTCAGTAATTTGCATGTCCTAATGCATGTGAAGTAGCGGAAGGAGTATCTTTTATGAATGTTTACGGAAATGGCTTGCAATAAATTTGGACAAATTAAACCAATCCTCATATGTAATGAAATTTGCAGACCTTCCAGATCATGATGCTACTTAAAATTTTGCAAAGACATCCCAACAGATTCCATTACAAACTGGTCCCAAAGAGTCCATACTARTGGCTCTTGGAAACYCATTCCACTTCTTTGRCAGAAAGTACTCAACRACATGTGACAATATGGCCTTACCACCAAGGATGCCAATGATAACACTGCTAGAGAAATACTTTATTTTCTCATTGATCCTCATGTGCTGAGAGAATAACATCTCCTCTCCAAAAAAAATGAGACTTTTGTTTTTAAGACCCCATCAAAATTGTCTACTCGAACATATGCCATATTGTCCCTCAAGTTACCATACAAGAATTCAACAATCCAATGCTAGATTTCCTGTCGTATGCAAGTTAAGTGGAATGGAATGGAAGAAATGACACCGCCATTTAAATCACATGATATAGCCCAACCTTAAGAACATATGAAGCGAGAAACCCTACAACCATAATTCTAACCCTTTCAAAATCCACAACATAAATGAGTAGAAGGTTCTATTAACAAACAATTGATTACACATTGCCTCTGTCCAGAAATGATACTTAAATATGAAGCTTCAGAGAGAATCATTTCCATATTTTCCTTTCAGGAAGAAAGCCATAAAAGGCTCAAGATCAAGGCTAATAGAAACCATTCCTACTTCCTTAAAGGCACCACCATGTCCAAATTTTTCTTGAGAAGCCATCGTGGAGGATATGCAATCTCAGGAGCTTCCAGACGTAGATGCCAAACCATGATTTTTAGAGCAATTATTCAGTAGCCCTTCCATTTGATTCTCATCTTCCACTACGTGCTCAATGAAGGTTGTCTCTTGGAATCCTTCTTTGACTGTATCTATCTGCCTTATAGGTTCTAATGCAATACGATTCCATCTTCGGGGATCCCAAAGAACAATGATATGGAAGGCAAATCCAACAAGTCTGTTGTTTCCATGGTCTGCAGTCTTGTCTTAGATATCTCTGATGACTGCAAATCTTTTGATGGATAAAAATCAAGAAGATAGATCCTCATCCTCTGTGATTAGATCAACTTGCATATCCTTTGAAGGAGCAGGAGTGGTAAAAGTTGTAAATTGATAATAAAAAAAATTCGCCCATAACTGAATTTATAGGAAATATAAGCTTGAAGAATCTTTTATATCTCCCAAATCCCACAAAATTTTAGGAAATCGTCCATGGGAAACCTAAATGGGATCATCCCCCACAAAACCGATGTGGCGTTTTTTCAAGTTTCGTCTTAGTTTTCTCGAAATTTCCCCCAAAAACTAGCTTCACCATTTTGGCACGTGTTTCACAAACAAGTCAAAGAATCTATTATATCTCTTACATCCTTCACAATTTAATGAAATCCTCCATGGCGAACCCAAACGAGGTCATCCTCCATAAAACCCATGTGGTGTATTTTCAAAATTCTTTTACATTTGTGCGCAATAGACCCCAAAAAACTGCCTCTCTTATGTTCTGTGCAGATTTTCATAACTGTTTGAAGAGAAAATGCTGCAAAGTCTATGCAAGCCTTGACAAGATCTTTAGGAAATCCAAGAGCTTCATGCAAGACGAGCATCACTAAGTCAACACCCATAATCGGTTCCTACTTTTCAGTTGCATGATCAATGTGCACTGTGATTGTAACAACTACATGCAATCAAAGGTGAACCTCCATGCGTTAGTGCACTTTGATAGATCTGCAAAATGGATAAGCTTTTCTCTACGTCGATAGTTTCTACAACAGTTGAAACTGCCTCAAGATTGTACACATTGAATTCTCCCACAACATAGCCATTTTTTTTCCAGTTTTTAGAAGGATATCTCTTGTTGAAGATCTAGCTGGAGGAGACCAATCTGAGACTAAGGATGACCATCCATCTATCCATCATCTCTGAATCACTGAAGCATTTGTAAAAATCAAAGGGAACTAAACCATTGAAACATGATATGATCGTGTAGAAATCAATGTTTTCTCTGATTCCATGTTGCAAACGAAGAAATTAACTCTTTTCTAAAATGTTTGTCTTTTGTGAAACATAGGATCATGGGATTTCTAAACAAATGGCTCATAATACAATGAAGAAGATGTTGATGTTGATGCTACCATTCAAACTCATTCAAACCATGGAAAATACCAAAACAACGCATTTTCAGATTTCATTTATTGCTGGTACATGAATCCTGTACCTATGTACTGAAACAAAAAAATGTGAGCTTTGGATTTACATGAGGTATATCTAATTTACCAACAAAGGATTTATGATATGAAGAAGGTACCAATATGATGATCTGTCCCAAAGATGAGAAAAATGACAGTCCTTTAACCGAAATTCTCCACCACTGCCATAATTCTATGAAGATTTGGATTGTAGAAAGAAAACATATTTGCTGAAGCTGATCTAGTCTTTGACATTCTCTTTTATTCTTTTATTAAAAAAAAACTGCTGCACTAAACTTAGAGTACTATATGCAACATTTTAAAATTTTATTTATTCACTATCCTACCTACTTGAGAAAAGGGAGAGCCTCTTCTCAAGTATAAGAGTGCTTTCAGTGAAGCCATGTGCGCAACAAGATTACAAATGCACTCATATCCAAGTATGGAAAATGTACCTTGATGGCTGCTTCGATGCGAGGAACCAACTAGTTTGTTTGATTTAATACCAGGAACTGTTGAAGAAAGGAAGGATTCCTTGGCCCGATGATGGTCTGGAACCATTCTTCAATGTATCCAATACTCATTTGATTCTTGTAACATCCAGTTCTATTGAGCACATTTTATACTGACTTATTCTTTGAGGACACTTGCGAGCAAGTGATCCGATAATGATACATTATGATTATGTTTTGATTATGAGTTACATTATGATGTCATTGTGATTATATGTTAATTTTTATATGCATGTATATTGACAGGTATTATTGATGTGTTTCCTCTGAGTGTGCAGGACACATGATGGGTTGATGATGCTGATGGCATCAACAAACTCCCTTGGACTCTAGATTGAGTCAAGGAGTATATTTGTATTTGGTTTGAGTATTTTATTTACATGCATGTGATTTATATGATTATTTCAGTATGGATGTTATGCATATGGATTATTGACACTGTTCTTGTCAGTGGATGCAGGCTCGAAGATGCTTACTATTGTGAATCACATAAGGAGTAAAGAGGGCATGCACATAAACCAGACAGTTGAGGGAGAGGTGTGACAATGTCCTTGTCACAACCTACTATCATTCCCGTTGTGGCCTGAATGCATGGTTAACGATTACCTCGTTCCAAGAGGTCCACGGTGTCGTGAGGGCAGACTAAGACAGTCGCTCATGAAGAAATCTAAGGGGCGCACAATAAGGCATAATCCTTATTCCTTCGAATCCCTTAGTCTCTCACAAGGTTGACCAAGTGGAGTGTTGACTCCAAGTGTCGGACAAACTTCCAAAACTATTCAAAGGTGAGTGGCACCCTTGGAGCACAGAGGTGCATCTTGAAGGGCACATCACATAATCAAATGTGAGTAATAAAAATCTAGAAGGTTTAGAAAATAAAAATAAATACTTAGAGCATGTAAATGATTATTAAAATAATAAAAAAGAAAATAACAAAGAGTCTTAGTCTAAAGAGGTTTGTTTAAGTAAACCATAAAAAGGGAATAAAAGAATTAGACTAGAAATTTAATTGAATGAAGAAATAAGATTAAACTTAGGTAAATGCACATGTTTGCATGAAAATAATAGGAATGATTTATAAATAAAAAGAAAATAAAACATGAGAGAATAGTTGGTCCACATATAGTATCATCTTGAGTCAATCTACCACTAATCCTAACTAAAAGAAGACTCATAATCCAACTCAAACAAAGATATAGTTAGGCGACACAAATTAAAAGAGGGATTGGGGAAATAAGGGGCAACTAAGAGAAAAAAATAGGAGCACATTGGGGAATGTGAGGAAAATTGCTTACATAAATAAAATAAAAAGGGAAATTACATGTGCAGCTTGGGGAGAGAGTGACATATGTAGTGGGTGAATAATCCTATTATTAAATTATTAAAAATTAATTATTTGTGCATAAGGACACGTATCATTGGGAATTTTTCTATAAAAGAAATGGAGAGAAAGGGAGAGGCATCTCACTTGTTAGTACTGTTATGCTGCCAAACTTTTTCTTGATTAAGTTTTACTTGTGAGAGCTGGGATTCCAAACTTGGAGAGAGTGCGAGCTCTTCCTTGAGAGACAAGTTTGGGTGCTATTGTTTCTGGTTTTTGTGTGTGGACCCTTTGCGGCTTAGGGGACTAAGGGGGAAGAAGAGTACCCCTAGAGTTGGCTCGGAGGTACCGGTGTAGTCCTTGGATTAGCAAGGAAAAAATGAGGGACATTGCACAAGCTCCAATTGAGGATCATATTCACATAGCTTCAACCTTCGGTTACGGTATTTGGATATTGTATTTTGTGTTATATGTAAATTTAATCTAAGCGCATTTTATTTTCCATGAGTATCAAGCACAATCGATATTTTTTTGTGTAATTATATAGTCTTACCTTAATGTGGTCAAGTAAAGTTTGGTACTCAACTGATCATCCCCCACAAAATCCATGTGGCGGATTTTCAAGATATGTCTTAGTTTTCTTGAAATTTCCTCCAAAAACTAGCTTCTCCATTTTGGCATGCGTTTCAAAAACAAGTCAAAGAATCTATTATATATCTCAGATCCTTCACAATTTAATGAAATCCTCTGAGGAGAACCCAAACAGGCTCATCCTCCACAAAACCCATGTGGTGGATTTTCAAAATTCTTCTGCATTTGTGCGCAATAGACCCCAAAAAATTGCCTCTCTTATGTTATGTGCAGTTTTTCATAACTGTTTGCAGAGAAAATGCTCCAAAGTCTATGCAAGCCTAACAAGCTCTTCAGGAAATCCAGGAGCTCCATGCAAGACGAGAATCACTGAGTCAACACCCATAATCGGTTCCTACTTTTCAGTTGCATGATCAATGTGCACTGTGATTGTGACAACTACATGCAATCAAAGGTGAACCTCCATGCGTTAGTGCACTTTGATAGATATGCAAAATGGATAAGCTTTTCTCTACCTCGATAGTTTCTACAACAGTTGAAACTGCCTCAAGATTGTACACATTGAATTCTCCCACAACATAGCCATTTTTTTTTCCAGTTTTTAGAAGGATATCTCTTGTTGAAGATCTAGCTGGAGGAGACCAATATGAGACCGAGGATGACCATCCATCTATCCATCATCTTTGAATCACTGAAGAATTTGTAAAAATCAAAGGGAACTAAACCATTGAAGTTGAATATGATCATGTAGAAATTGATGTTTTCTCTGATTCCATGTTGCAAAAGAAGAAATTATCTCTTTTCTAAAATGTTTGTCTTTTGTGCGACATAGGATCATGGGATTCATAAAAAAATGGCTCATAATACAATGAAGAAGATGTTGATATTGATGCTACCATTCAAACTCATTCAAACCGTGGAAAATACCAAAACAATGCATTTTCAGATTTCATGTATTGCTTGTACATGAATCTTGCACCTACGTACCAAAGCAAAAAAATGTGAGCTTTGGATCTGCATGAGGTATATCTAATTCACCAACAAAGGATTTATGATATGAAGAAGGTACCAATATGATGATCTGTCCCAAAGATGAGAAAAATGACAATCCTTTAACCAAAATGCTCTATGACTGCCATAATTCTATGAAGACTTGGATTGCAGAAAGAAAACATATTTGATGAAGCTGATCTAGTCTTTGACATTCTCTTTTATTCCTTTATTAAAAAAAAATTGTTGCACTAAACTTAGAGTACTATATGCATCATTTTAAAATTTTATTTATTCACTATCCTACCTACTTGAGAAAATGGAGAGCCTTTTCTCAAGTATAGGAGTGCTTCCAGTGAAGCCATGTGCGCAACAAGATTACAAATGCACTCATATCCAAGTATGAAAAATGTACCTTGATCACTACTTGGATGTGAGGAACCAACCAATCTGTTTGATTTAATACCATGCGCTGTTAAAGAAATGAAGGATTCCTTGGCCCGATGATGGTCTGGAACCATTCTTCAATGTATCCAATACTCTTTTGATTCTTGTAACATCCAGTTCTACTGAACACATTTTATATTGACTTATTCTTTGAGGACACTTGNACATTATGATTATGTTTTGATTATGAGTAACATTATGATGTCATTGTGATTATATGTTAATTTTTATATGCATATATATTGACATGTATTATTGATGAGTTTCCTCTGAGTGTGCAGGACACATGATAGGTTGATGATGCTGATGGCATCAACAAACTCCCTTGGACTCCGGATTGTGTCAGGGAGTGGATTTGTAATTGGTTTGAGTATTTTATTTACATGCATGTTATTTATATGATTATTTCAGTATGGATGTTATGTATATGGATTATTGACAGTATTCTTGTCAGTGGATGCAGGCTCGACGACGCTTATTATTCCGAATTACATAAGGAGTAAAGTGGTCATGCACAGAAACCAGACCATTGAGGGAGAGATGTCACAACATCCTTGTCACAACCTACTAGCACTCCTGTTGTGGCCTGAATGCATGGTTAATGATTACCTTGTTCCAAGAGGTCCACGATGTTGTGAGGGAAGATTGATACAGTCACTCACAAATAAATCTAAGGGGCGTGCAATAAGGCATAATCCTTATTCCTTAGAAGCCCTTAGTCTCTCACAAGGTCGACCAAGTGGAGTGTTGACTCCAAGTGTCGGAAAAACTTGCAAAACTAGTCAAAGGTGAGTGGTACCCTTGGAGCATGAAGGTGCGTCTTGAAGGGCATGCCACATAATCAAATGTGAGTAATAAAAATCTAGAAGGCTTATAAAATAAAAATAAAATACTTAGACTTTGTTAGAAAGAGAATGCAAATGATTATTAAAATAAAAGAAGAAAATAACAAAGAGTCTAAGTCTAAAGAGGTTTGTTTAAGTAAACCATAATAAGGGAATACAAGAATTAGACTAGCAATTTAATTGAATGAAGAAATAAGATTAAACTTGGGTAAATGCAAATGTGTGCATGAAAATAATAAGAAGGATTTATAAATAAAAAGAAAATAAAACATGAGAGAATAGTTGGTCCACATATAGGATCATCTTGAGTCAATCTACCACTAATTCTAACTAAAAGAAGACTCCTAATCCAACTCAAACAAAGATATCGTTAGGCGACACAAATTAAATGAGGGAATGGGGAAATAAGGGACAACTAAGAGAAAAAAATAGGAGCACACTGGAGAATGTAAGTTTTAAACTTGTGAAGTAAAGCAATGCATATAGATTCTTAAGCAAAACACAATTTAATCAATGACTCATTCACATAGTACACAGAGATTTATACCAGAAACCCTCAACCGGGAAAACTTTTCTTATATTCATTATATCAAATTTCACCATTCACTATACAATATATATACAATGTTTTTAGGTATTTCGTAGATACCAAAACCCTAATCCCTTAATCCAGGATTAATTTACAAAACCGTTAAAAATAGAAAAATCTGCTAAAAATAACAAAAATCGCCAAAAAACATATTTTGGGGCACTGCCTCGAATGCTGTGCGTAACCAGGGGGGGCATACCTTCCCCTCCCCTGAGACCCCCTAGGAAAGCGCCCGATGCACACGACACAAAGAACACTACTAGAGGGATCGTCAAACACAATTGTCATATCTGACGCGTCCACACACACACATGCAAAGAATATAAAACCTACCCAACAGGAAATGTGAGGAAAATTGCTTACATAAATAAAATAAAAGGGGAAATTACATGCGCAACTTGGGGAGAGTGTGACATATGTAGTGGGTGAATAATCCTATTATTAAATTATTAAAAATTAATTATTTGTGCATGAGGACATGTATCATTGAGAATTTTTCTATAAAATAAATGGAAAGAAAGGGAGAGGCATCTCATTTGTTAGTACTGTTATGCTGCCAATTTTTTTCTTGACTAAGTTTTACTTGTGAGAGTTGGGATTCCAAACTTGGAGAGAGTGCGAGCTCTTCCTTGAGAGACAAGTTTGAGTGCTATTGTTTATGGTTTTTGTGTGTGGATCCTTTGCAGATCGGGGGACTAAGGGGGAAGAAGAGTACCCCTAGCGTTGGCTCGGAGGTACCTGTGTAGTCCTTGGATTAGCAAAGCGAAAATGAGGGACATTGCGCAAGCTCCATTTGCGTATCATCTTCACATAGCTTCAACCTTCGGTCATGGTATTTGGATATTGTATTTTGTGTTATAGGTAAATTTAAGCTAAGCACATTGTATTACCCATGAGTATCAAGCACAATCAATATTGTTTGTGTAATTATATATTCTTACCTTAATGTTGTCAAGTAAAGTTTGGTACTCGACTGATATATCTTAAGAAGAAATTTGTATGTAAACTTAACCCTGAGGATTTTTTCTGGTGCATTATATAATTTAATATCTCAAGAGTAAGATTTATTCTCCACTGTTTACAATAGATCAAACCTTCCCTTGTCGAATGATTTCCAGGCGAATTTAAGACAAGAATACTGTTATAGTTTCATTTATGTTTGCTGCGTAGTTGGTGTATTTAAAAGATTTAAAGTTTAGTTTTATCGAATCTGTGATTTAAGTTGACGGTCCTCTGAGTTTTATTGTAAAATTAATTTTTTTGTTAATCGTTAACATTCCAGTTTCTATAGCACTGTCAAACCAACTACTACTCTTGGATTTAATATCAAAGCTTCTTTTCATCTCGAGTGTTCGACTTTATTGTGGTTTTCTTTATTTCCAACAGGCCTCACCCATTTAGACCCGGTGAAAGTTGCAGCGCCGACCTATCTTTTCATTTAAATTTCTTATGTGATATTGTTGCCAAGATTACTATTTAATAATTTAATAATAGTCCAGATTTAATTGTTAAGTGAATTAGTCTTAAGGAATGGGTGATACTAGAATTGATGTTTAGAATGTTATCACTTGTCAGTAGATTATTCTTGGATATGGTAACATCAAATGATGTCATAAATATTATAACACTATATGTGATAAAATAATATATTATACTTTTTACAAGTCCATCTTATATCAAGGTTTGTTCCTTAGAGTTTAATGGTATACTAAATACTTTATATGCATGTGATTTATATGATTATTTCCGTATGGATGTTATGTATATGGATTATTGACAATGTTCTTGTTAGTGGATGCAGCCTCGACGACACTTATTATTCCGAATCACATAAGGAGTAAAGCAGTCATGCACATAAACCAGACAGTTGAGGGAGAGACGTGACAATGTCCTTGTTACAACCTACTCACACTCTTGTCGTGGCCTGAATGCATGGTTAATGATTACCTCGTTCCAAGAGGTCCACGATGTCGTGAGGGAAGACTAATACAGTCCTCACAAATAAATCTAAGGGGCGCGCAATAAGGCATAATCCTTATTCCTTAGAAGCCCTTAGTCTTTCACAAGGTCGACCAAATGGAGTGTTGACTCCAAGTGTCGAACAAAATTCCAAAACTAGTCAAAGGTGAGTGGCACCCTAGGAGCATGAAGGTGCATCTTGAAGGGCATGCCACATAATCAAATGTGAGTAATAAAAATCTAGAAGGCTTAGAAAATAAAAATAAAATACTTAGACTTTCTTAGAAAGAGAATGCAAATGATTATTAAAATAAAAACAAGAAAATAACAAAGATTCCAAGTCTAAAGAGGTTTGTTTAAGTAAACCATAATAAGGGAATACAAGAATTAGACTAGCAATTTAATTGAATGAAGAAATAAGATTAAACTTGGGTAAATGCAAATGTGTGCATGAAAATAATAAGAAGGATTTATAAATAAAAATAAAATAAAACATGAGAGAATAGTTGGTCCACATATAGTATTATCTTGAGTCAATCTACCACTAATTCTAACTAAAATAAGACTCTTAATCCAACTCAAACAAAGATATAGCTAGGCGACACAAATTAAATGAGGGAATGGGGAAATAAGGGACAACTAAGAGAAAAAAATAGGAGCACACTGGGGAATGTAAGTTTTAAACTTGTGAAGTAAAGCAATGCATATAGATTCTTAAGCAAAATAGAATTTAATCAATGACTCATTCACATAGTACACAGAGATTTATACCAGAAACCCTCAACCGGGAAAACTTTTCTTATATTCATTATATCGAATTTCACCATTCACTATACAATATATATACAATGTTTTTAGGTATTTCGTAGATACCAAAACTCTAATCCCTTAATCCAGGATTAATTTACAAAACCACTAAAAATAGAAAAATCTGCTAAAAATAACAAAAACCGCCAAAAAACATATTTTGGGGCGCTGCCCCGAAC
>JASDQU010236882.1:1796-11964 GCA_032191745.1 Picea mariana
GTATTATAATTCAAAGTGAATACAAAATAAATTATTTCAATAATAAATTTAATGGAGAAATTAGAAGTGGACCCAACCCTAAAATAAGGAAAGTGGTCCAAGTGACCTAGAAGATGTTTTTAAGGAAGCTACTTGGAGAGTATAAATAAGAGGTAAGGCTCTCTCATTTGAGTCACACTTGAGAATATTGAATATATATATGTGTATGAGGTAACCAAGGATATCTAAACCAGAATTTTGAGTGAAGGTGAATAAAATAAGGCCGAAATGCAAGGAAGGATAAATTCTTTTGATGGTGCTTTCTAAGGTATGTTATTTACAGGTCATCTCACCATTTTCGCTATAAATTTTTTTCTATAATGATTCAGACCGTGAAATTACTATTCCAATGAGAAAACATATCCAAGTATATGTGGTAAAATATTCATCTTGTGGGTCGTTGTATTTTGGGAGTTACACTCTGTGGAAAATAGGGTTTGTGGCCAGTCATGAAACTAGTCAAAATCAGGTGTTTCGGGTAAAAATGTCATAACTTATTCATAATAGATCAAAATTAAGTGAGACCAAATGTGTTGGTTAGGGTACTGTCTTTATTATTCTTTGTAACAGTTTCATATCAATTCATCAAACATTTTGTGCGGGGCATTCTCTACAAGGTCTCTCTCTAGAATAAGCCAGAATTGAGCAAGGTATGTCATTTTTTCTATAACTCCTTTTATGAGAGGTTCCAAGTAGTGAAACTTGGAGGAATTGCATAAAACACACTAAAGAACATTGTGCATCAGTTTCATATCTTTATAAATTACAAGTTCAAAGCTATGATTACTTCAAGTTAGGGTTGTTGACTAATCCAAAACTAGGCATGTGAGACTAAAGAAAAGTTTGATGAAAATGATAGTCTCTTGTTTTTAAAGTTAAGGAAGGTTTGTAGGAATGTGATCATATACACTAGGTCTATTACAGATCTACAAATCATATTTGGATGATGAAATTGATGAGGTCTTTTGGTTGTGGTACATGTTGAGTACATGGTTGAGACAAGTAGTTGATGAGTTGGCGCACATACATGAGGTGTATAGTTGATGATGTTGGTACATATTGATGAGTCATAGTTGATGAGTAGTTGAAACATGATTAGTACATACTTGGTACATGGTTGGATGCACTTTTTTATGGTACAGGTTGATTACAGGTTGGTGCATGGTTGATGCACTTGTTTATGGTACAGGTTGATTACAGGTTGAGGTACAAGTTGATGCATGGTTGATGCATTGTTCAGATTTATTGGTACAGGTTTACAATGGTATATCTCACAGTGATAGTGTTACAATGGTTCTATCATTCTACTTCTACTTCAGGGTGGCAATACGGGGCAAGGAAAGGTGGTTGTAGCCACCTTCCGGTTGTAGCCGGAGAACATTGGTGGTTGTAGACTCCTTCTGGTTGTAGCCAGAGAATTGGGGAGTTGGAGCTTCCCTCAGGTTGTAGCCTGAGAAACTAGGGGGTTGGAGACTCCTTCTAGTTGCAGCTGGAAAACAAAGGAAGTTGGTGCTTCCAATGAATGTAATTCTTCAAGACATATAAGAAAAAGCATTCTGTGGTTTTCTCCCGATTTGGGTTTCCACGTAAAAAAATGGTGTACTGTGTATGTGTGTGATTGTTTATTTCTTACTGCTCATTATTGGATAATAATTCTACATTGATATAACATTTGAAGAAAAAGGATTATATTTATGCTATTACTGATTCACCCCCCCTCTTAGTAATCCAACAATAGAAACATTTTTTCCAGGGATAGAAGGGAGGTAGAAGTTCTTGGATTGATCAAGAATTTGGTCGTAAGGTTGAATATGTATATGGATATAGTGATCTTGATATATTTTGTTTTTATAGATATCCAAAATTCTTGGGGGATGCTTTTGTCGAGAAAAATTGTTGCTCGCTTAAGGGGTTCTTTACAAATGGACCTTTTTATGTTGCTATCCCTACTTGTGATGGAACCATTTTTACTTTGAATAAGGAGAAGTTTATTAAATACCATGTGGAAGATCCCAAACAACCCAATAATGAATTTACTAACACTTTGGATGAAAACATGAGTAGTAATGTGGGTATTACTTTTTATTTAGAACCTAAAATCAATGAAGAAGGAAGAAAAGGGTGTGAAGGTGAAGTTTTGAAATCACTATATGAAGAAAGTATCCACACCCAAGTTAGAGATAAAATGGGAAATATGCACCCCTCTCCAAGTTTTTGAGCTTTGTGAAACAACTTGTTATGACTTGGGAAAGGATAATCATATAGAGGAAGTTCTTTTTGAAGTGCATTATCAAACCTGGATACGCTGCAACAAGTTTCAACCTAGTCGAACTTTTATCCTTAGTATCCCATTTATTTACCTATGCCTACCATTAATATGGATGAACTTGGAATTTGCAAAGATCCTAACTTAGAAAATTTTATTAAGGGGTCTAATGGTTTGAATCTGGAAGAAAACAAAATGGAATAGTTGCTAAAAGACTTACTTGATCCTATAGATTTCTTGGGAATTGTGGGGTACCCAAATGATTGTGAAGATTGTAGAGAAGAATTACCAAGATTTCATGGAATTAAGGATTCACATGTTCAACATATTACATCCTTCATTAATGCTATTTCAAAACTCAATATAGTTCATGAGGATGCCAAGATGAAAATGTTTGTATTTTCCTTGGACTTTCTTGAGGATGGGATTTTTCATGGGTACAATGAACTAAGTAAAAGAGAAATATCATCATTATCAGGATTCTTCAAAGTTTTTTCTCAAAAAGTGGTCCCCTCTTTATGATATGATATATTATGAAGATATTTCACAAATTTGAGTCTAACACTCTCAACTTGATTTTCAAATACAAACCTTAAGTCATGAACATATGGGCCATTATTATCCCTTGACTGAGAGTGACAAGGAATATCAACAATGCCCATAGTTGGAGTTTCCTTTAAGACCTTTGTCACTTAATTATATCAACCCTATATGTCATTGGATGGAGAAATTTTGTGACACAACAATTTGGTTTAAGAAAATTTTTAGGTTCATGCTTCAATATCATCACCTTATTTTGAACCTAGAGACTTTATCTTATGCTTACACAAATTTTAATACCTCCTTGTTTTGATTTATGACCCAACACAAGATAAGGATTTACAAAGATGAATATATAATTAGATGGTTAAATTGGCTATATGATTTCACTGAACATGATTTTTATCATCCAACCTTGGATAGTTAATCCATGAATAATCTCCCTAAGCAATAGTTTAGAAATCGTTTGAATTCCTTCCATGCCTTTGTTTGGTTTCATTTGTGTGTTTCCTTCCATTACATTGCTTGTTTAAATTTCTTGGCGCTTTTAATAGCGTTAGAATAATTTCCTTTATTCATTTTCATTCTTAGACTTAGAAAATGTTGATTTCATGTAAAGTAGTCTTTTTCCTCTTAGGGTGGTGGATTTTCCCTTACTGATGCCTTTGCCAAGTTATATGTGTGTAGATCACATGTCTGCATGAGATTATGGAGTTTTCATACACTCTTGCATAAGAGTGAATTAGCCCAAGTAGGAGCCATATGTTTCCCTCCATGGGTAACTACTTGCAGATGCACCCACATAAGGGTTGTTGTGTTGTTGATTGCATGATCTCTCTTTCTCATATTCATCAGAATCAGAAAACTCTCGCACTTTATCCTTCAGATATGTGATTGTGCTAGCTCATCCATGGTATATCAGGTCTCATCGCTCACACCTCAAATGATATATGCACTTATGCGTTCAGTACACATGATCATGGTACTTTGGTTTAAGATGAAATAATTCATATGATGTGCTTTTCTCTCAATCCATTGATTTAACATTTAGAAATGGTGTTATAACTTCTAAGCTAGCTATGAAAATGGTAAACAATGAAGTGTTATCTAATAACAACTACATAACATTAATAATTTCACATTTTTCCTCATCTTACCATGGGTGACATGATTATATTTTAAATATGTGATGGGTCTTGAGTCAGATCGTACTACTAGTGATCAAGTTGGTGTAGTGTGTCCATATCCTAGAGATACATAAAGTTTTTGCACCTTTTTCCCTTTTACATCCATATCGTTAATAAAAATATGTCATCCCTTCATGTTTGATTGATTATATGTCATGTAGAAAGGTATAGCTAAATAAATCCTAAGTTAAAGAAAAAAAATGCTAGAGGTGAAGAGAAAATAAAAGGTTAAAAGAAAAATGTAATGAAGCTTGAGCTATGCCACCTCACTATGAGGCCAATACCCTTTGTCCCATGTTTGTCTATGAATATGTAAAGAAAAGGGGATGTAACAAATGAAATAAAGAAAAAAAACATAAATAAAATGGCAAAGAAAGGGGTAGTAAGAAACTGTGTCAAGGAAATGACCACTCAAAGATAGCTCCATGTCAAAGGCTTACACATGAAATTGTTGAAGACTACTAGCTCTTGAAAGCTATTTGGACAAGAAGGAATACCTACACATCATTTCAAATGATTATGAGGGTCATGCATGATACTCCCCTTTCCTTTTCCACACATTGTTCACCATTTTCACCTACATCTAACTTACTGATCTAGGAAATATCACTTGTCTTGGTATTTTTCACATGTAATAGGGAATAAAAGTGTCCTCCCATGGTAAACTTAAGAAAATTTTAAAATTTACCTTTGTTATATTGTTGCTAGAAGAGAACACAAGATGTGACATCATCTAATAGCTTGTAAAGTGGTTAGACCCACCATTATAAGTAGACACTCTACATTGGGAGCTGTGTACATATATATGGGGTATCATCCATGCCTTGGATCTGTGACATTGTATTTGGATTTGTGATGTTTCCTTAGGATCTGTGTACCTATATTTGGCCATATCTATCAACATTGGGACCCATGCCATTTTTCTTGGGATCAATTTACTTCATTGGAATACATGTCACTGCATCAGGATCCGTGACATTGCATCGATCAATGATACAGATTCCACATAATTATAAATTTCAATATGGATTATTTTAGGAGATCATCCTTACCCAGTTGGACTATTATATCCAAATTATGTGTTCATTGTGATTCATTACTCACACATGGGATTTGTTGAGGTAGTTGAGGAATTCTAGGAGGTGGTTACAATTGGTCACAGGAGGCTATAATGGTTATAGGTGGTTATGAAATTTTTTATCACTAATTAAATTATTTCATTGAGGATTTACTAGCATTGGGGAGCCACACTTGCCACTCTTCATGGGATCCTTACCTTGGATGTCCCACACATGTGGCATGACATTGCATTCCTTTGGAGGTTGTTTCACTTGGATGTCCCTCTTCCTTTCTTCATGGGATTGGAGAATAAAACAAAGGCCTTTGTCTCAACCATACTTGTGTTATTTGTCTATCTTGGTAATTTTTTGATAATTTAATTGTAAATGACTAGCAAGATTGCTTGTATGTAACAGGATATAGTGGATGAAGGAGCTAACAAGGAGCCATAAGAGGAAAATATTGTTATAGTTGGAAGAGATTATGAGGTGAAATTATTTCCTTATAGTATTTAGTAATTTATTCCTAGATATAGGGTATTGAGTCTCGCAAAACAGAAGCATACAGAGTTACTCAAGCGTTGTGGACAACACTTGTCTCAAGGGGAGGGGCATGTTAAGCCCTAATATTGGCTCATTACCCCTTAATTGGGGCATATTAGATTAGTAATGCTATTTTATTTATGTCGGCTTAGGCCATTAGTTGTAATCTAGATTAGTAATGTTATTTTAATTATGTCGGCTTTAAGCCATTATACCTCCTAGTATCCTATATATACCAAGGAGACATTTTCATTTTGAATCATCTTGTACTTGAACATTTAAGTGGGGTAAAAAGAGGTTGCCCCCTTGAAGAGGCTTATTATCTGAAATTATCTCTTTTCAAGACGTTGAGTACTTTTTCTGAGGTTTTTATATGCTATATTGATGTTTGGTTCTTAACACTCTCCCTAACCAAACCTTTGTCCAACAACTTCTGGACTTGCCTTTGAACCTCTTCATTTTCTTGTGGCATCAATTTGTACGCGGCTTTATTTGGAAAACTAGCTCCTGGTATGAGATCAATATGGTGACTCACACTTCTGATCGGTGGCAACGAACGAGGTAATTCGTCCACTATAATGTCGGTGAACTCTTCTAGCAGTTCTTGAACCTCCTCTGGTAAATCATCCACTCTTGTGCTAATCAGAACAATTTTCAGTTTCCTGACCACAATGAATTGTGGATCCTCCTTCTTCTTAACCTCTGTAAGAAATTCCTTCCCACTCATGAGAAGTACTGTGTTGCTCACTTCCGGCTTCACCTCCTTATCATTAATTGGAAGCAACATATGAGTTCTCCCGTTCTTTTCTAGGGTGTATGTGTTACACGTCGAAATTGCTCAAATGGATAAGTGTCGCATTGTCCCTATCAACTATCGTAAGTGTCGCATCTTCCCTTCATATTTCGCAAGTGTCGCAAGTTGATCACTAGTGTCGCAAACAATGTTCAGACATGATGCCGTGATAACGACACTAAGGAAGCACTTATGACATCTCACATGACTCATTTGAAGGAAGAGAACTGGTTTACTAGGATCAAAAGAATCTTGACACCTGAAAGGAGCCCTGAAACTGAGGTTTGGAGAGGGAACGCTCCCCTAATACAGCTGCAGAAGCACTGGCGCTCCCCTATGATGTCTTAGGGAGCGTTATAACGCCCTTAGACCCTTTTGGAGGAGCGCTACTCATCTTAAGAGCGCTAGTGCTTCCCCAGGGCTTTCCAAGGAGCGCTACAATGCTCTGAGAACCCTTCTGAAGGAGCGCTCCCTATTCTGAGTCAGTTGTTAACCCGTTGAGAAGAATAAGGGAAGGAACATTCGAGATTAGGAGGCAGTTGTGCTCGAATTCTTTTTCTCATCAACAGATCCCTGATCTATGGAGAAGGTTCCCAACTGGTTCTAAACATAACTCAAGAGGTTAGGCTCCTCCCAACCTATATAAACAGGTTCTATGATGGTGGAAAGGGGGAAGAATTGAAAATGTGAAACTTATGATCTTGGAGGAAACTTACAGTCAGCCAAAGGAGAGTGATCAGTGAATTTGCTGTCATCTAGGTCGTGAATCTTTCAGGCAAGGGTTAGATGAAGAGGACTTGACGAAGCTGTCACATTCGCATCTACGATTGTAAGTATTGTTGTCGTTATTCTCATTAATATGACACGCTTGGCCTGTTTCTTTCTAGTTTGTGTCTGATGTTACATGAACTAATCATTCAATGGTAGATCTGTTTTCAAGCTAATATCAATAGAGTAGGAAGTAGTCGTATCTTGCTTTGTCCACAGAACTCAGCGAGGAGCAAAAGATTGGAGCACAACTCGGAGCGTGCAGGGACAAATGTTGATAACAGGTACCTCTATCATCCTTCCTTCTCATGTGTTAGTTTAGATAGATTTGAAGGAAATTCAGTGTCCACGTTAAGAATTTTTTTGTCTAGGGTTAAGGTCAAGCTCTAGAGGTCGATCTACTTGTCCGCAGGCAGATTTTCCTACAACAGAAACTGGCGACTCCGCTGGGGAGATAGCATCAATTCAAAACCTCTTGTTTGGATTTTTCTCCTCATTGACCTTGATCTGTCCCTTGATTGTTTCAGACCTGGTTTACCCCTCTTTGAATAGTTTCATGAGCTGATTGGCTCCTTGTCCCATCATACTCAACATACTTGTTAAGTTGGAACTTCAATTTTTGAATTTTTTTGACATTTCTGGAACTTTTAGACCCTGGTGCCCCTGTCCCAGTGTTAACATAGCGTCAGCACTCCTAAAGGCTTTGCACAGAGCACTATAATGCTCCTTGCCCTTGGCAACAGAGCGCCAGCCTCCTTTGGCCCAGAAACCTTCCAAATTTGCAATTTTTTGGATTTCTGCCTCTGTGTTCTTCTACTGAGTGATCTTGAGAGTCAATTTTTCTTCCTTTTTACCCTTGATATCTGTCTTTTTGAAGGACAAACGCTTTGTTGATTGGATCTTATAGCCTTCTTCACTATTTTCATTAGGTTTTCCCTGTTGAGTGAAATTTGAGATTTATGCATTGTTCTTCTCTCCTCATCAGTTGAGTAAAAAACCTTGGTGAAGGTCATCAAAGGCCTATAGACCTCTTCATCTTGCTTTGAGTCAAGGTCCGTATTCTTCAGTTTTTGCTTTTTGGGTGTAAATTTTTTTTTTTCTCTTTGATTGTTTCCTCTTTTTCGCTTTTTCATTTTGATTGATACGAAGGGTGTATTGTTTGTGTTACTCTTTCTTATGCTAGTTTGGTTTTCATCCATACCAAGAAGATAATTAGCAAAGATAAGCATCGTGATTATATTGATCATCATCCATACGCAAACAATAAAGATATCTTAATGATTGATTGAGCATATTAGAAGGCATTTAAAAGTTTTGCATTACATCAGAATTTGATTGAGAAAAGAATCGTTTGAGAGCATTCCATAGTTGTGCTTTTTAGTGAAAGAACTCTCTCTCTCCCTTAGCTAGATGTTCATCGAAAGGAAATGATTGCTTATCATGCTTAATGCACTCTTTGGGTCAGAGTCTTAATTCCACTTGTTTCACTTCCATGCACCCCTTTTGCGTAAAGAACAACCACTAAAATCAACGTTAATTAAAAATCATCTAGAACTTTTTCTTTGATAGAATCCTCCACCAACAGTAGAATAGGTGTAGTACATTGGATTAGGGCTGTGAGCATAGCTCTCCAAAGTTTCTAAAACAAACATTAGCATTCTGAGTTAGGGAGAGTAAATCCAGTTATCGTATAAGTCTGCCTGGGATCCCCCTCTCACACAGTGGTTACACATGAGGTTGCATTCGGGTAAGCTATGGGGACTAACCCTCCGTGGTTTAACTATTTGTGGTGGTCTGATCGTATTATGGGGGTCACTTTGAGGTAAATCCACAATTACTCCGTGGAAGCTTCTTAGTTGATTTCGGGCTTGATACCCTGCCTGTATGTTCGGATCGAACTGTCGACTGTTACCGCCCAGGGGCTGACTGCAAATTGGTAACCTTAGTGGCCATAATCTTTAGGTTCTTACACAAGGTGACGGTGACGGGAAGTCTCACTGTACCTGGAGCAGATATTGGTCAAACTCACTCGGGCTCCTTGGAGGGTAAATCCCCAATTACTGCGTGGAAGCTTGCACCAAGGCATAAGTCTGTTAAGCAGGTCGCCATTGTAACTGTTCCACCCTATCCCCACCCCTTCTGGACTTGATCACGCGACGTTGGATTTCATCACCAACTAGTACGGTCATCAAAAGAAGGTCCTGTTTGTTTGGTTGTGATTCTTAGATTTTTTTTTAGCGAGTGTTGTTTCTTTTCGCTAGTTGGCCATAGATTTCTTTCGTCGACTCTTGTTTGCCAACATCGACCCTCCACGACGCTCGCGGAGGCTACAGGGGCTTCCTCCAGAAGATATGGAAGGAGACACCCCTTTACCCACACATTCTACGAAACAATCTCCTCAACAGAGCGAGGTTCAAAACACCACAATTTCTCAGGAAGAAGTTCCCATCCCTTTGGAGAATTTTAGAATTGTATCAGAATCCCCGGAAGCTTATCGCATCCCGGAGGGATATGAATGACAAATCCTCCACCTAAATTCCACTGGAGAATTTTTTGTCATGAACCCTTCTAATGTTCCGGTCGGGTCTCCCCAGAACCCTTTACCCGATGACCCTTTTTGGACTGCGGACATTGTTCGGAGCCCACCACGCTTGGTGCAAGATCATTATGGAACAGGAGAAGGTGCCAACGCATCTTCCTCCTATACGGTACCCCAAAATCACTTCACCGGTGCTACCACTTTTATAGTCACACCAACCGTTGGCCCGAATGTACCACCCATCGGCCCGAGACCTACTATTCCCCTCCAGACGGCCCATTCCACAATGGCCCCGCACATTTCGACCATCCCTACCGGTAACGTGGTGGTTAATCAAGCCCCGATTGGCACACCTGTAACACCAAGACCTAATCTCCCTTTTGGATTTAGGGCACTGAACGCATCTGCTATCACCACTACCCAAACCACTACTCA
>JASDQU010236883.1:0-16984 GCA_032191745.1 Picea mariana
TTCCTTTCCAGTTCGGAAAGTGGATTGAGATTTCTGATGGACAACGATTTCCCATTGTGGTTAACATGGGAAATGGTCCAGATTGCTGATGTATCATAGACAACGACTTCCCATTGTGGTTAACATGGGGAGTGGTCTAGGGCAGTCTCTCTTCTTGAGGGTTACTCAAGAAAATTGACCAACCTCGCCGGACAACGATTTCTCATTGTGGTTAACATGAGGAATGGTTCGTTTTGGAGGTTGATACAGGACAATCTTTTCCTCTTGTGGTTAACAGAGGAAATGGTCCAGACAATCATTCCTTAGGGTTTATACATTCTCTCCAAGGTGCACTTTGATTAGTGTAGGATGAATGTCCCAGGGTGGGGAATGGTCCAGGCTCAACAATCAGGGACAAACATTCCTTAGGGTTTATACATTCTCTCTAGGGTGCACTTTGATTAGTGTAGGAAGAATGGTCTAGGGTGGGGAATGGTCCAGGTTCAGAAATCGGGATAGTTATTCTTCCTTGCTTCAGAAGAATAGTCCAGACAACTCATCATTGACGTTTTACCTTTTGAGGGCAGATATTCTTTCAGATCTCACAAGTGTGAGTGAAAGATTGGCCCTGATGATTCAATTTATATCATAACATTGTTTATGTGCAGGTTGATATCAGATGATTGTTATGAAGATTGTATGACAGTAGATGTATACTACTATGGTGGATGTGTTCCACTGTTTGTGACTATACGTTACTAATCAATTACTTGTGTGCTACTTGGTGTGGTAGTGTACCACTGGATTGTAGTTATGTACTACTATGGATAGAAACAATTGTGTTCTATTTTGTTCTGATTGCCTTGAAGACTATTGACAGTTTATTGGGAATAAATTATCATGCATATGAATAATGAACAGAGATTTTCCAGACAGAAAATGGTTCAGAACATTTACTCTTCTAGATTAGAAGAATGGCTCTTGTATCACTTTGTGGAGTGAACATCATGTCTGATTACTCAGATAGAGTATGGTTTCGAGAGATGATGCAGTTGATGATGATGATGGTGCTCATGATCTACTCTATATAACTATGTTGAGGCTACCGGGTGAATGGTATGTTTTGTGTTCAAGACCATTACCTGTAATACCTCCCTAGCTAGGAGGGAGTGTTGATATTANGTGTAAACCTGACAAGGATAGAATACTCTGGGAAGCAAGAAGAAACCCTAATGAGTTGGCTAATAACCCTAGAAGACTTGTCGGCTCAAGAAGATAATTTATATTAGGTTATTAGCCTCCAAGAGAAGACATCGGCCAGGAATAATAATATATACTGAACAGACAAATACCTAGAATGAGAAGTCGGCCCAGGTAGTTAGCCAGAATTAGTATAAATACAGGAGGCTAGTTCTCATTTTGGCAGGCAGTCTCAGAATTGCAGAGCAACACTTGTGCGCACTGCAGTTTCCCAGTTTTTGCGCAGGTTTGGAGGAGAGTTGCCGTTGCAGCTGCTACAGCTAGCAGTTATGCTTGGACTATCTCTTGGCTAGGGTTTGGACTATCTCATTAGCTCTTGTTGGTGTGCTATCCTTGGGGAAAGGTGCACTACCCTTTGTTTGACTATCTAGCCTAGGGTTTGCTTCCAGAGTGATTGTCTGTCAAGGTTAAGGTGCTCAGAGGGTGGCTTCGACCTATGGTTGGGTGACAATATAGATATTGTCAATGGTAAAACGAGCACATCAATTATATTCTAACATCACCACTATCAATATACCACACCCATGTGGCTTGTGTGTCTGAGCTAGAGAGGCAAACAATGAGTGAGAAATCCTCATCAAATCTGGAAGAAAATTCATCAATGTCTACTAAAGTTGTTTTTTGAGACTTCTTCTTATCCTTCTTGTTAGGATATTGAATGGCATAATGACCTGGTTTGTGACAAGCAAAGCATTTGACTTTGCTCATGTCACGTTTCTTCTGTCCCTTGGAGGTCTGCCCACTACCTGAGCCTTTCTTGCTTTTGGCTTTACCACCGAGAGATGCTAACCTCGCGAGACTCTTCTTGCATGAAGTCATCCCACAATCGATCCTAGTCCAGAGTGTGTTCCCTGGGAACAATGCCTCTTACAAAGATATCCCATGACTTGGAGAATCCATTCAAGGCTATCCTCACAAGTTTAATTCCATCTGTTATCACATATAATTGTCAAGAGGCAACAGGTCGTCCGAGTTCATGGTCTGCACAGGAAGCGTCAAAGCGCTGCTTTCATACCAGTCCATTTCGAGCTTGATGTGCAAGCAATAGGCAGTTTTCATCTTTCAAGCAGGTGGGCTTAGTTTTCAACGGTGGAGATCCCCTGTGGAGATTGGATTAGTGGCTCACGGGCTTTCGGGAGTCCAAAATTGTGCGAAGTATAGCACCAGAGAAAAAGATCCGAAGTCCTAAGGCCCGAAGCGAACGTGAGCCGTTGATCTTAAAGTGGACAGGTGGCAACTGGTCCCAATGTTTGGGGAAATAATCTTCAAGAGGCTTGAAGTGGAAAGTGTATAAAAATGTCGAAGAGCCGAAGCCCGAACTCTCGAAGCAATCATGGACCATTGATCTCAAAATTAGCAGGGAGCCGTTGATCTTAGTGGCAGTGCCTCCCGAAGTCCCGAAGCCCCGAAATAAGCATGAGTCGTTGATCTCGGAGAGAGCCACATGTCGTCAGATCCATAGATTCGGGTAAAAGCACATAAGGTAAGCAAGATTTGAGTTTTGATTTTCCCGGAGCCCAGAGACCCGAAGTGGATCTCGACCGTCCAAATATAGAAGACACACGTCGTTAGATCCATGACTCCAGGTAAAATCCCTTGAAAGCACAGGTTTGAGTTTTGATTCTCCTAGAGCCTGGAGACCCGAAGGAGATCTCAACCGTCGATTTAAGAGGGCGTGGTAGTGATCAATATGGACATCTAGCACACTCGTCGGTCATGACACCTGGCACTTATTCGGCAATGACACATTAGCATGGTGACACCAGGAGTTCCACGTCGGATCATCCTTCGGGAGGTATTATTGTTCAACGTTAAAAATAACGTCCCGCCCCCCCAGGGCATAGTTTGGCGGTTTCTAAAGATGGCGGGCAGTTAATCTTGGCGGTGGCGCCAAATCTGGTAGGTGCGCCCTAGATCTCAGCTCGGGACTAGATCTACGACCACAGTCCATTGTCGGGGCACAACATGCTCGGGCGATAATTTTCTTAAGCGGTCCCGCAATGGAAACCACGATAAGGCGAAAGTGCTACATGGTGAAAGATCATGGATTGCGGGCCCAAAAGCAGTCTGAATCTAAACCACCTTTGAGTGGCCCCGCAATCACATGTTTATATGGCATCCTATCCGAGAGCAGCATGTGGCCGCTCCCTGAGCATTAACTCTCGTTCAATCTCTAAGGAAAAGCAGTTAATGGAGGGTAGGTTTGGTGGTTGAAACCTCGGCTCACCCCATATATGGAAGGCGTGGAGGATCTAGAGCTGTCAGCCCATGGTACCCCTGCGAGCAGATTTTCCTGCAGACCCATGCTGATCTGAGCTCGCGTCTGACAGAGGGATACATGCACAGTCTGACAGAAGACTGCTCAGACACAATGCTTTGAATGTAATGATCAGATCACACTCTTGGTGGTGGTGAATTGTTCTGAGTATAAATAGATAGTTTTAATATTTTGTTAACGTCGTCAACTGGTGGAGCAGAGCTCCCTATTTTGTAATGTTTTGATGCAAGAACTGTTCTCTGGTTATGTATCAGATTTGAGACTTTTAAATTAATAGAAGTCAACCTCTTTTCATCTCTTTGTAAAAGCTGTGCTAAAACACTCGGGCATGGAGGATCCAGTCGAGGGTTGTTATGTTGTTGTAATGTAGGTTTGATTGCAGCGGTATCGTGACCAGTTTTAGTGAACTTCTTTGTGATCTTTTCCCCTCTTACACTGAATTGCTCGGGCATGGAGGATCCAGTCGAGTTGTTGTAGTTGCATGGTGATGTAGGTTTGATCATTGTGTTGTTGTGACTGTGTTGTTTGGATATATTTCAATGTCTGAAGCTTGAGCTTAAGAGTGATCTTGAGTCTGAGTTTTTCTTCTCCAAGTTGCTTGAAGGCATGATGTCGATAGCAGTCTTGTCCACCTTTCTTACTAAGTCTTCCCTCTGCTCACACTTAAACTAAATTCACTGACTGAAGTTAGTTGTGGCCCTCACTTCCCTGTGCATTTCTTGTCCAGTTCTGTGTTGAACATCATTCATATATTGAGTTTTGTCCATTGACCTCCACTCATATAAAACCAACATCCACCAAAAACTCTGATGGGTACTGGGCTTATCCTCCTGCAATCTGAGGGTGTCTCTCAGTGCTAACATTCTTGGCGTCATTGTCGGGGAACGAATTGAAGACATTTCCTTGGGTAAGAATGACAACGAGCTTCTGATTCTGAAGGTGCATCAGACATAAGAACCATTGAAGATTGCAACTTGCACCTAGCGACTCCATTATCGAAGACTCCACTGGGGAGGATCCTGTTGACAGAAAGATGACCATACCGAAGGGGAAGACCAGGTATAAGTTTATGAGCTTTATTCATGAAATCCTGTTCTTGTTTATCATCTCATTTCTCTCTTTCCCTTCACATATAAAGAGGATTATCCTCTGCTTTGTCTATTCAGATGATAACAGGCCTTCCTTTATTTATCCATCCTTGAAAGAAGAAAACATGCCCTCTTCTTGTTTTGTAGATACCGATCTCGTGTCTTCACCTCTGACTATTCATAAAAGTGAGATCTGTATTGCATCTCCTCTTGAAATTGATCACCCTTGTAGCCCCGAGGAGGTTGAAAATAATTCATAGTCTTCTCAAATCTCGTTACCCTCCATTATTCCTGTTGAGCTTTGCCATCAACTCGTTAATCCTCATGATCAACCCACTACTTTTCAAATTAAAATAAAAAATAAGTTGTTTAAACCTTTAAGGCTACCACATGATCCTTATCCTCGTTATTCCTTTGAGTATCTTCCTCGGTTTTCTGGAGAGGATCATATTACCGCTAAGAGGCATTTGGAGGCCTTTGAGAGCTTTTTCGATCAGTTTGAGATTGTTCATGACGATGTTGCCATGAGGCTATTCTCACAATCCCTGTTTGGAGATGTTGCTGTGTGGTTTAGATGTCTGGAAGCCGGTTCTATTGGCTCCTGGACCGAGCTATGCCATACATTTTTAAAGTGTTGGGGTGAGAACAAGTCCCTTGATCAATACTAGTTTGAGTTTAATGCCTTGAGGAGAGGGGAAGATGAAGCCTTGGTTGTCTTCAACAAGAGGTTTTACTATTTTTTTCATAGTATGCCTATGGAGATCAGACCCGCAGAGACTACTGCCATGGTGTAGTATGTCATGGTTCAACATCCAGAGTTGGTCCTTCTCTTGAGAGAGAGGAAATATTCATCGTTAAGACACCTGTTTGAAGATGCTGAAGAAGTTAAAAAGAACATCAGGGCTAGCAAGGGGGTTCAGATGCAAGCATATCTTGAAAAATTGCATGAGCATAAGCAGGAACACTGTCAATATGCTTCATATTTTGAGCAAGAAGATAATGAGTATGAATTAGAGCTGGAACAACAACAAGGAGTTGGGTGTGACTCACATTTGGAAACAAATCCTTCCATATTTGCAGATTCTATGGGCAGGAATGCATATCCATCTTATGATCAATTTTCAGAACATTTCAAGCATGTAGCAGTGGCTGATTGCATAGATAACTATACATTATTGGCTGATCATAGTTATGACGTTTTAAATCCTGCTTCACCATTATCTTATGATCATTCTTATGAAGAAGCGACTGAAACTGTTGATGATCAAGAGTTGTTTTCAAACGAACAGGGAATTCTTTTATTTACAAGCAGAGAGACATTTATAGAGGAGCAACCTGGTCTTCTAAAGAAAACATGATTCTGTCACACGATTCATGATCCTATGGCTATATACATGGAGTTGTATGTTTCAAATTTTAAAAATTTCTAAGACCTCACTATAGAGATTTTTCCTTTATTCATTGAGGAAAAACATTGTGTGGAAATCAACCATTCGGGGCCTACAAAAGACATTCAAGAGCATGATAAAGAGCAAAGCTTTCCCATGGTTCATGTTTATGATGATTATGATTCTGATCCTTGGGAGAGTCATGAAGAAGAAGAGGGAGAACCAAATGTGCAGTTCATATCCTGCCCACAGCCTGCAAATGAACAACCATCACTTGGGATCAGTCAGCCTGCATCAACCATTCACTCACTCGTGCTTTCCAGAGACATTCAACCATGTGTGAGCAACTGTAAGACAGAACATGTTTTTTGTCACTAGCCCAGTGGATTTTGTCACTTGCTCTATGAACCTGTAAGAAAGTACATGGAGTTGCATTTCCTTCATGTCTTGGAGCCGCTCAACTTTACTCTGACTTCAACACTAGGAGGAGAGTTGAAAAACGTAATCACTTTGTTGTTACAGTTACATTGTTTTTATTTGAGTAGTGACAGATTAAACAAGTTTGTAGCTAGGAAGTTGCTTGAATGGCTATGGTGGAAGTTTTATTTCACCTAGTGCTTTGTAAAAATCGGTTAGTCTAGGAATGTACATAAATAAGCTCCTCCTGGAGCCCATGTGTTTTTTTTTCGTTTTTAGGATAGTGTGCTTGTCGGCTTTTATTTCTCAGCAAGATGTTTTTTGAGCATGACTCCATAGCCCAACAACTAAGGCACCGGAACTGCGCGTTCTTGGCAACTTGCAGGGAGCATGCCATCCCTTGTGGAGCCAAATGTTAACACATATAGTTGTCAAGAGGCAGCAGGTCGTCCGAGTTCATGGTTTTCACTTGAAGCGTCAAAGCCTTGCTTTCATACCAGTCCATTTCGGGCTTGAGGCGCAAGGAGCAGGTAGTTTTAATCTTTCAAGTAGGCGGGCTCAGTTTTCAATGGTGGAGATCCCCTGTGAAGATTGGATTAGTGGCTCATGGGCTTCCAGGAGTCCAAAATTGCGCGAAGTATAGAACCAGAGCAAAAGGTTCGAAGTCCCAAGGCCCGAAGCGAATGCGAGCCGTCGATCTTAAAGTGGACAGGTGGTAGTTGGTCCTAGTGTTCGGGGAAATAAGCTTTGAGAGTTTTGAAGTGGGAAGTGTGTAAAAATGTCGAAGAGCCAAAGCCCGAACTCTCGAAGCAATCATGGACCATTGATCTCAAAATCAGCAGGGCGCCGTTGATCTTAGCGGCAGTGCCTCCCGAAGGCCCGAAGTCCCGAAGCCCCAAAATAAGCATGAGCTGTTGATCTTGGAGAGAGCCACGTGTCGTCAAATCCATAGCTCCGGGTAAAAGCACAAAAGGTAAGCAAGATTTGAGTTTTGATTTTCCCGGAGCCTAGAGACCCGAAGTGGATTTGAGCCATCCAAATATAGAAGACACATGTTGTCAGATCCATGATTCCGGGTAAAATCTCTTGAAAGCGCAGGTTTGAGTTTTGATTCTCTCGGAGCCTGGAGACTCGAAGGAGATCTCAACAGTCGATTTAAGAGGGTGTGGCAGCCATACATCTGGCGCACTCGTCGGTCGTGACACCTGGCACCTATTCGACAATGACACATCAACATGGTGACACCAGGAGTTCCACGCCGGATCATCCTTTGGGAGGTATTATTGTTCAACGTTAAAAATAACGTCCCCCCCAGGGCATAGTTTGGCGGTTTCTAAAGATGGCAGGCATTTAAGCTTGGCGATGGCGCCAAATTTGGCAGGTGCGCCCCAAATCTCAGCTCGGGACCAGATCTACGGCCACAGTCCATTGCGGGGGCACAACATGCTCGGGCGATAATTTTCTTAAGCGGTCCTGCAATGGAAACAATGGTAAGGCGAAAGTGCTACGTGGCGAAAGATCATGGATTGCAGGACCAAAAGAGGTCTGAACCTAAACCACCTATGAGCGGCCCCGCAATCACATGTTTATATGGCATCCTATTCGAGAGCATCACGTGGCCGCTCCCTGAGCATTAACTCTTGTTCAATCTTTGAGGAAAAGCAATTAATGGAGGGTAGGTTTGGTGGTTGAAACCTCGGCTCACCCCATAAATGGAAGGTGTGGAGGATCTGGAGTTGTCAGCCCGTGGTACCCCTGGGAGCAGATTTTCCTGCAGACCCATGTCGATATGAGCTCACGTCTGATAGAGGGATACATGCACAGTATGACATAAGACTGCTCAGACTCAATGCTTTGAATGTAATGATCAAATCACACTCTTGGTGGTGGCGAATTGTTCTAAGTATAAATAAATAGTTTTAATATTTTGTTAACGTTGTCAACTGGTGGAGCAAAGCTCCCTATTTTGTAATGTTTTGATGCCATAACTGTTCTCTGGTTATGTATCGGATTTGAGACTTTCAGATTAATAGAAGTCAACCTCTTTTCATCTCTTTGTAAAAACTGTGCTAAAACACTCGGGCATGGAGGATCCAGTCGAGGGTTGTTATGCTGTTGTAATGTAGGTTTGATTGCAGCGGTATCGTGACCAGTTTTAGTCAGCTTCCTTGTGATCTTTTCCCCTCTTACACTGAATGGATCGGGCATGGAGGATCTAGTCGAGTTGTTGTAGTTGCATGGTGATGTCGGTTTGATCATTGTGCTATTGTGACTGTGTTGTTTGGACATATTTCAGTGTCTAAAGCTTGAGCTTAAGAGTGATCTTGAGTTTGAGTTTTTCTTCTCCAAGTTGCTTGAAGGCCTGATGCCCATAGCAGTCTTGTCCACCTTTCTTACTAAGTCTTCCCTTTGCTCACACTTAAACTCAATTCACCAACTGAAGTTATTTGTGGCCCTCACTTCCCTGTGCATTTCTTGTCCAGTTCTGTGTTGAACATCATTCATATATTGAGTTTTGTCCATTGACCTCCACTCATACAAAACCAACATCCACCAAAAACTCTGATGGGTATTTGGCATATCCTCCCGCAATATGAGGGTGACTCTCAGTGCTATCACCATTCACTATTTCTCCCACAGCTGCCAATTCATGTTTTACTTGTCTAAGTCTGGTGAGGTAGGATGATACACTTTCCCCCTTTCCCATTTTGGTATTTTGGATTTTTTTCCTTCAAAACCATTTTTCTGTTGAGATTCAAATTCTGGTACAGTTTAATGGTGGCTTCCCACATCTTCCTAGTTGTATTCAATCCTGAAAGGTGAGAGACTATATGGTCCTTGACCCCATCCAAAATGATACGCCTTTCCTTGGAATCATTCTTCTTGTGAGCTTTAGCTTGTTTTTCATAAGTTGGAACTGCAATAGTTTTCTATGCAAATTCCTTGAGCCCATACTCCTCTAATGACAACAATACACGCTCCTTCCAAATGCCAAAGTTAGATGCTCCACCTAACCCCTCCTTGAATCTAATACCTGAAATAGACATGATTTTGAAAACCCTTTTACCACAACCTCCTAGATCTAAAGATTACTGCTGGCTAAAAATACCTATGTAAACTCTTGGTTGTTAGAAAAACAGGATCGAGGAGCAATAAAATAAAACAAAAGTGGAAATAAAACATATAAGATACACAATACAATAGAGACACAGATATACGTGGTTCACCCAATGTGGGCTACATCCACCAGAGAAATTGCTAGGTCCTTCCTCTATTATTATCCAACAAATGAAGGGATACAACCTACAACACAATCGTTGTAACTTCATCTTCTTTCTCTCACAGTATCCTCACCTAGAATACAATATTCACAATGATACATAGCCGCAATACATTTCCCTCATAAAAGAGGGTTTCCTTTTAGGGAAAAAAACCCTAACATAACTTCTACCGTCAGATCTGCGACCTTATAATGAATGGTCCATATTTACTATGAAATTACAATATACATTTACAATGTCCAGATTTACAAGGTAACCCCCCCTGCACTCCTCCGCGTGGAGGAGTGTACATTCTTCTGGGGTGTAAAGTCTTCATGGGGTATAAAAATGACTAAAAAACAAACACCTCGGAATCGGGAAGATAATCAGGCTCCACAATCAACATTAGCTTCCTTCTCAGAGGCAAAGCTTTGATACCATGTTATTTTTCTTTAAAACTTAGCAAACTAATTTCTATTCCAATAAATTTTATATGCCCAGAACAAGAACAACAACAAATTCTAATTCTGATTTATGAACAAAAATATAATTGAGTAAATAACTTGTAATGCATAACGAAAATAATATAGAAACCATTCACACAAGAATATAGACACCAAAGATACCCTGGAAACCCCAACTCCGGGGAAAACCAACAACAAGGGTTTTATTATTCATCTCAACAAATCCAGAAAAATTAATTACATCAAATGCCAAACTTGACAACTTTACCCAAAAAGAATTTTTGCTTGGATCTGATCCTAAGCCTACTGAGTCTCGTCCTGTTCCTCATGACTCTATTGATTGTGGCTGTAGGTGCAGCCGTGAGAGCTAGCAACCCCATGACTAGGCTTGATATGGGTAGGATAGGTCACAATTTCACATCTCTACCTCTCGACTTTCACTCTAGCTTCAAACCTAGCCCCAATGCCCTTCACATGACCTGTAACAACATATTCGACCCACTAGGCCCTAGCACAAGGAACTCAACCTTCCTCACTATTTATTTTTCAATAGGAAAGGTTTAAGCATGAAGTTCATTCCATTTTAGCATTTTACTTAAACCATAAACAATTTTGTTGCAACAACTAAGATCACAAGAAGAAACACCATGCACAAGTACACAAGAAGTATCCTGGGAAACCCTTCTCAACAAGGGAAGAAAACTCATCCAATCCTTTGCTATATTCTTCAAGAGAAAGACCTCCACCACCAAGAAAACCTAGCACACAAAAGGGTGCTCACAAACCCTAGAAGACTAGCGCCCAAGAGAGGTGCACACTTTTCCCAAGAAGATGTATTTGCTGAAATTTCCAAACTCACACTTGAGATATGATTCCTCAATGGGGAATTTACCTTTACTTATATTAGACTGGACCTTTCAACATAAGTGTCTATTGGCACAATAGGGCCGACCTCACTAACTCACATTATAATTAATAATTACCGGATTAATTATGTTTTATATTTATTATTTTTTACATTAAGGTGGGGTCGACCTATACCCTTTACATTACAATTAGGGTTACATGTAAGTCTGACTCTTGAACAATATAACAAGGGATCTCATACATGCACTAGTGCTCAACTACTAGGGGCACATCCATAGGGATGTCCATATCTCTATCTCACTGCATCTCACAGGAGAACCACACTCACTAGTGCTCAACCACTAGGATCACGTTCATTTGTGCTCATCCACATGCACGTCCAACTCAACAGATCTTCTTTCCCACTGCATTACACAAGAGAGTTATCTGGAGTTCATCATCTCAACTCTCTGCTCAGAGGAGGCTAATACATCGTTTTCATCTCTGTCTCATAACAATGCACCCAACTCATGGGAATTCACACGTTCACCTTGTGCTCAACCACATGCATGTCCAAATCAACAGATCTCCTTTTTCATTGTGTTACACAGGAGAATCATCTGGAGTTATTCTCAACTCTCTGTAAGGAGGAGGTCATCAATACGTTCCAGTTCTGTCTCAGATAGGAACCACACACCCATCTTAGGGGCTCTCTCTCAGGTCTGTGTCCTGGAGGATGTCTCACGCAGTTGTAATCATCAACACTCCCTCTCAGCTAGGGAGGCATTCTCCATGAGGCCAAGTCCCGCATGGAAGTACTCAAACTTTTTCTTGGTTGTAGTCATCAACACTCACTCTCAGCTAGAGATGTATTCTTCACCAAGCCAGTTTGGTGAAGATGTCTGCAATCTGCTCATGTGTAGGAAGGTACTGCATGTGTATTGCTTTCCTCTGCATCATATCTCTAAAATGATATTTTATCTCAACATGTTTTGATCTGTCATGAAACACCGGGTTCTCAAAGAGATTCACACACAACTCTGGTTATCATCATAGAATTCATCTCATGATCAAGTAAATATGTCAGAAGGTTGTGAAACCACATTGCTTCGCACACTCAATGCTATATACTCTTCTTCTGTGGTACTCAAGGCCACATAGCTTTGTTTCCTGCTGCACCAGGAAACCATGGAAAACTTCACGGTAAAACAACAATCGGGTGTTCTCTTTTGGTCCACTGTGCTTTCTATCCATTTTGCATATCCTTGCAAACTCAAGTCTACACTGGAGACATATCTCAGGACATATTTAATTATGCCTCATAGATATCTCAATACATGTTTCACTGCTATCCAGTGAGTCTGTCTCGACTGACTCATGGAATGACTAAGTACATTCACTGCATAACATGAATCAAGTCTAGTGTTTAACCAGATACATTCGTAATCCAATCAGTGGTGGATCAATCTCATCTGAATCTCGTCTGAATCAATACCGACTATCTCTTCGTCGACATCGGTAAATCTCTTGTCTCCTCTTCCATCTCCTTTGCCTTCAATACCAGTTCATATTTGAAACATGACAAGACAACCAGTTAGATTTTCTATGACAGTTTATGCTCCATTGAATATAACGCACTTGCTTGGAAAACCACATGCAATGCCTACAAGTGAATACAGGGATCGTCTTCCCAAGTTTACAGGAAGCACTGCCATTTCCGTTGAAGATCATTTGGACGCATTTTTGAAATTTGTGGACGATTTAGAGATCGAACATGAGGATATCGTGATGAAGATGTTCGTGCAAACCTTGGAAGGGTATGCATGAGCATGGTACAAATCCCTCCATGTAGGATCGATCGATGGATGGGATTCATTTCAAAAGAAGTTCATCGAAATATGGGCTAATAAACAAGATAATTCTATCCTTCTGGAAACCTTCTCATCACATAGAAGGGAGAAAATGAAATTGTTCCTGAGTTTAACACTAAATTTTCAAAATATTATTACGGGATCCCTATTAGTGTTAGGCATAATGTAGATTCTTCTTTATTATATTATTTGAAGGCTTTTGATGGTTTGTTTAGTTTCTTTCTCAGGGAAAATGAGCCTTGAAATTTGGATGTAGCTTCCTTTTCCATGGTCAGAATAGAGAAAAACATCAATGCATCCTATAAAGTACAAGTGCCTCTCGACAAGCTGTTTGACCCTCAAACAAGGAAAACCCAAGACTCACAAGGCAAAGCGCTTCAAGAGCCAAAGGTTGAACATGAAACAAAGGAGGAGGAGTTTCCATCCAAGATCGTGGGGTTGCTTAATGACTTGAGCAACAACTTTTTCAATATGGAAAAGAACACGCAAAGACAACAGAGTATGCATGCGAATCAGAGGCGTTTTTAACATAAGAAGCCATTTCAAAATGCAAAGAAGCCTGAAGAACCAAATATCCTCGTGCCAATGTCGAGTATAAATTTCTTGGATCATTCTTGTAGCAACCATTACTATTGATCTTGCGAGTTGCCCCATAATGAAGAAGGGTGTGTCGTCTTCGTGCACATTGCTTATATGTATGCTTTTGATCAGAATGATGAAGCCTTTGAGCAACGAGACGATTCATTGAATGTGCTATTTGAACTAGATGATGTGGATGTCTTGCAGATTTTCCAAGTCTCGGAGGGTAAGAAGGTTAATGATAGAAGGTTTATGCATTTAAATTTAGAAAAATTTGATGCATGCAAGACTAATGTACAACCCACTTGCATGGAAACTCCGGGAGGCAAAATGACCCCAGAACGCATCCAAAAGGCCGAATCCAAGGCTGCATGTATGACTGCTGAAATAACAAAGGCTTATGCTAGGAAAGGGAAGATTCTGAGCAACCAAACAGTAAGAAAGGATTCACCATAGTTGGTTGCCCCAAATCAACATGAAACCACCAATTTTTCCTTGGAGGGGGAACTAGAAAAAATCAAGATGTCAGTGCCTCTCAAGGAGCTGATCTACGTGCCAAGCCAAAGAGAAGCTGTCAACAGATTCGTCAGCTTAGGTGATAACATAAATCTCTTGGATGAGAACACACAGTTATATTTGGGTATGGGTAAGAATGATAACGATCCAACTCCTTTCTACATTTCCTTATTGGTAAATAATCTGATTTTAAGAAATTGCATGTTGGATTCGAGTGCTTTCACTAACGTTATGACACTTGAGACCATGCATGAGTTGGAATTGTAGATCACAAAACCATACAGGAATTTGCAGGCAGTGGATGTGAGAGAGATCCAAGTTTGTGGGGTGATCAAAGACCTCCAAGTGCGCTTGCATGTATGTCCTTCGAGGATCTTCACCATCAACATAGTAGTGATTGACTATCCAACAAAGTGGGGCATGCTTCTATCAAGAAAGTGGGCCACATATGTTGGAGGCAATATTCATATGGACTGGTCATATGCAGACATTCCCATTTCTCCTACTTACTGTGTAAGACTTTTTAGAGAGCAAAAAATGTTGCGCCATGTGGAAAGCCCATGATAGATGGACAACGAATAGTTATTTCCCAAATTGAATGAAATTGAGCTAGGGGCTTACATGATCTCAAAATTCCATGAGGAGATACATGTGTTGATTCATGCAGTTAACGATGGAGTATGGACTACGTACTTTGATGGTGCCAAATCTAGGCATAGATTAGGGGTAAGGGTTATTTTACAAACCCCTCAGGTATGATTTTCCCATTTTCATTTCGTTTGCAATTTGATTGCACTAATAATGTGGCAGAATATGAATCTTTATTGCTAGGTCTTCAAAGACAAAGGAATAAGGGAATCAAAATGTTGAATGTAGAGGGGGATTCCAAGCTTGTAGTGAACTGGGTGAAAATGCATTGCAAAGCCAAAAATCCTCGTCTAAGGAGATACAAGGATGTAGTGTGGGATGAAATAGAATGCTTTGACACATTTAATTGTTGAAACATTGTAATTGCAAAGAGTATTCTATTTATTGTTGATTTATTATTCATTAGATCAATCCCCTTTTGTGGATTGATCATGTTAGGCATTGTAATTGACCAAATCCCCTTTTGCGGATTGGTCATGTTGGTCATGGAGCCTGATTATCTTCCTAATTCAGAGGTCCTTGCTTCCAGCCGTGTTTATACCCCATGAAGTATTTACACCCCAGAAGTATGTACACTCTTCCACGCGGGGGAGTGCAGAGGAGGGGTACCCCCTCTGTGGGGTTCGGGGAGGCTATCCCCCCGGCTGGGGGCAAGCTGGCCCCCAGCGGGGGTTCGGGGGTGAAGCTCCCGAAGGAAAAATTGCCTTGTAAATGTATATTGTAATTTCATTGTAAATCTGGACCATTCATTATAAGGTTGTAGATCTAACGATAGAGATTATGTTAGGGTTTTTTTCCCTAGAAGGCAACCCTCTTTTATGAGGGAAATGTATTACAGCTATGGTTGATGGTGAATATTGTATTCTGAGATAGGAGACTATGAGAGAAAGAAGAGGAAGTTACAGCGGGTTCGCTGTAGGTTGTATTCCTTCATATGATGGATAATAATAAAGGAAGGACCTGACAATTTCTCTGGTGGACGTAGCCCACACTGGGTGAACCACGTAAATTTGTGTCTCTATTGTATTGTGTATCTTCTGTGTTTTGTTTCCGCATTTGTTTTATTTTATTGCTCCAAGGTCTTGTTTTTCTAACAACTGGTATCAGAGCGAAAGGTAACTCGCAGGAAACGAGGGTTCCTGGTTCGAGTGGGAGCAATGTCGGAAGATGGAAAGTTTAGGGTCGAGAAATTTAACGGCAAAAACTACCAGTTATGGAAGATGCAGATGGAAGATTATTTATATCAGAAGGATCTATTCCTACCATTGAGCGGAGTAGCAAAGAAGTCGACGACCATGAAGGATGAAGAATGGGAGATTCTTGACAGAAAGGCTCTAGGAACGATATGGCTGAGCCTGGCAGCGTCGGTGGCTTTCAATATTTCCAAAGAAAAGACAACGAAGGGTTTGATGGATGCATTGGCCAAACTGTATGAAAAACCCTCGGCATCCAATAAGGTATTTCTAATGAAGAAATTATTTAATATGAAGATGTCAGAAGGTGGGTCTGTTGCAGATCATTTAAATGAATTTAATACAGTTACTAATTAACTAAGTTCTGTAAAAGTGGACTTTGATGATGAGGTTAGGGATCTTCTAATCTTGTGCTCATTGCCAGAAAACTGGAACAACTTGGTCATGGATGTAAGTAACTCTGTCTCTGGTTCAAATACTTTAAAATTTGATGATGTTGTTGGTGTTATCCTTAGTGAGGAAATGCGACGGAAAATCACAGGTGAGAAATCAGGTAATGTGTTGAACATGGAGAACAGGGGAAGACAAAAGGATAGAGGAAAGGGCTCAGGGAACCACGTGAATTCTAGGAAGGGCAGATCCAAATCGAGACTTGGAAAGATAGAGTGTTGGAATTGTGGGAAGCAAGGACATCTGAAGAAAGACTGCAGAGCTCCAAGAAACAAAGAGATGGACAACAAGAGAGAAATCATGAAGCAAATGTAACAGGTGATGTGTTACAAGATGATTTGATTCTTTTTGTAGATAATATTTCTGAGTCTTGGGTAGTAGATTCAAGAGCTTCATTTCATGCCACACCCCATAGGNACAAAGAGATGGACAACAAGAGAGAAATCAGGAAGCAAATGTAGCCGGTGATGTGTTACAAGATGCTTTGATTCTTTCTGTAGATAATATTTCTGAGTCTTGAGTAGTAGATTCAGGGTCTTCATTTCATGCCACACCCCATAGGAAACATTTTCTAGATTATGTTCAAGGTGATTTTAGACAGGTTCATTTGGGTGATGATGCACCATGCAAAATTGTTGGAATGGGAAAGGTAAAAATAAAACAACGAAATGGAAACCAATGGTTTTTGAAAGAGGTAAGACATGTTCCAGATTTAAGGAAAATTTTAATTTCAACAGGGTAGTTGGC
>JASDQU010236884.1:0-16979 GCA_032191745.1 Picea mariana
GAAAGAAAATGAAACGATGGTCAAGAAAACCGAAGAGTCCCTCTCTTATCTTAAAAAAGAGAACTCGTAGGTCTGATTGTGGACTTTTTCTCTTTGTAAACAAATATGGTATTATTACTTCTACAGGAATAAAGAGTAGGAGGCATTATGGAAATCTGTGGATCTGGGTAGATGTATAAGAGACTATTCTTTATGCATTTATCTTCTAGCTGAGTAGATAGGATTCATTTGAATGAACTATTTATGCATTATGTTCTATCTCGTCATGATGTCACATGTTTCCTTGTGGGTACAAAAATGATGTTATGGATGTATTGTACAACTATTGTTTGTGTATAATTAGCATTGTTGATTTCATTTATCATTAGAATACAGGAACTATTTCTAGTTCTGATGGTATTACCTTTCACTGTACTCGTTCTTTTAAATTTTCTCTCGGGATAGATTATAAGTAGTTAGGATTATATTAGTTTTCTTTCAGTTAGATTAGCCTTAGGATTATTTAAAAGATTTGGGGGACAGTTCATTGTTTTTTCCCTTTTCTTCTTTTAATTCTAAGTAGCAGCGAGGCCCATATACTCATAGGAAATGCTACACCAAACGAGAGTAGGTATGATTGGGACCTACCATCGGGCATTCTCCCTTACCTTCTTGACAGGCCATTTGGACCCGTCAATAGGTCTTTTGGAAATTAACTTATAAGAACCTCACTAGAGTTGCATTAGCAATTTCAGTGAGGAACCCCTTCTATTTCACTGTACAAGCATTTATAGATAGACTAGACTCTGTTGGTGGTAGTTAGAAGGTCAAGTGACCCCATCCTTTCAGCTTCCCTTTCTACAATGTTCTCTCTCTCATTTTTTTCTTAATGGAAGCATTCAACTTCTAGGTTCCCTCATATTTTTTATTGTCTTTTGTTATTTTTTTCTCTTACATTAGCAATCCAAAGTTCCTTGTTGTGAGTGGGTGGTTGGTTAAGTCAAAAATAACCATCACGCTAACAATTAGATCCTTGTGCTCCATCCACTTTCATATCTTTTAACTACTCTTCTACGACCTTGTCCTTTGTATCAATATTATTAACTCTACTATTGTAGCCTCTTCAACAACTTTTGTAGCTTACTATGTACTATTCTCTTTTATCAATTATTTTTCTTAGATATGAGTCATATGCCATTCGTGTTTGTTTTAAATCCACTTTGGATCATGGTGTTGGTAGTTTTTGAGGTGAGATGAATAACAGTGGTGTCTCACAATAATTTTGGAGTCAATGTGTACCTTTAAATATTTTATCTTCATCTCTATATCCTTCTTCAACTCAAGGATTAAGGCTTCATATGCAGTTTTATTGTTCATGCACTTGAATTCCAATCTATAAGCAATGAGCATATGGTTTTTCCAAGGATCAATTAAAATAAAACCAGCTCCTACCCCTTCTTTTGATTTGGATCTATTGAAGAATAATTGCCAGAAGATAGTGTCTACTTCTATGTTATCTTTGTCTCCATTGCACAAGTTAGACGTGTTATTTATCTCATTTCCATTTGCACCAACTAATGTAAGATATGAAGCACTCAATTGTTCAATAGGTGTATGAGATGACTCTATAAATAAAATTCATAACCCAAGTTCCAAATGTATTATAGGTTTGTTTATTTCTTCTAAATATACAACTATGTGTTTCATTTGTTTCTCTCAATTACCAAGATTTGGCTAGCCTTTCCCTTCCATAGTAACTAGATATGGGACCAATCCACAAAGAAATATCCTTTCAAATTCTATGAGTAGTCTCTACTTGAAAGAATTCCATAAGCTTCAATTATATTGACCACCACAATGTCAATAACTTAGTGTATCCTCAGGTTTGCACTAGTTGGATGAAAACATATTTCAGTTCCTACATTTCTTTTGATTTGGATCTATCAAGATAAATGATTTGTAGGGAGGATCTAAGAGTTTCATTGTTTGATATATTAAATACGAAATACAACGTTATGTTTTTCAAGGCACCTGAATCGACAAGACAATTATAAATGTTGCAGTTGAATATTTGAAAAGTGATGAGGGAAGGTTAGGGCATGGATCTAGATTTGATACTTGTGGATTCATCAATATGGGTTTTCTTGTTAATGTTTGGTTCCTTTAGTGTTTTCACTATCAATTCACGTTGTTGGCTCATCTCAAGAAAACCATGTAGACAAATGCCAAATTTGATCTTTTTTCATGATATCCACTATATTTTAGTTAATTTTTGGAAGTGGGATTGGATGTCAAAGATGAGTTTTGGACGAAGCACTAGTCTTACTCATCAAGGGATTTTTAGGGATGGTAGGTGTGGTGTCTTGCTAGATTATGTTTCTCAAACAATAGTCTCTTCTCCCTTAGATAATGTTAGCTTCACTTGACTTAGCTTCCTCTTCTTCGTCATCATTCTCAATCTCTTTAGTGTTTTCCGTTGGAAACATATCCCATAGGACCATAGTTGTAGAGGGTTGAGAGTATTTCATTTTCTTGTCTTCATCTTGTGGTTTACTAGAATCTTGGGTGAAGGCTTTGAAGGTGTTCTAGAACTTAGGAAAATCCTTTTCATCATAGTTAGTTTGGCGAACCCTACAATATTGTTCCTTTGCTATTTTTTCAAAATCTAATTGTAATTTAATGGATGTGTGTTTGTTGTTGGGAGCTATATTGTTATTGAGAATTTGATAAGGTCTAAAAATTCTATCTGCGGGACTACCCTCTCCAACTTTTCTTTGAAAGTTTACAAAATCATTAGAGATATTTTGTAATAATCATTGAACTCCTTCTAACTCTATTTCTTAGTCTTCACTTTGGAATCAATGTTAGTTGTAGTTTTAGCTGAGGTAGTAGTTCTCTTTTTTCCATGTCGTTGGGGGTAGAACCTTTAAAGGTTTTGAAATAGGGGTCAAAGTTTCGTGTAAAGATGATATTTAAAGATGATATTTATTGTTCTATTTCATAAACTCCATGTAGGCATATTCACGAGTGTGTTTATTGGATTGTTTAACAAACATGGCTACTATGGGATCAATGGATGAGAGGTAGAACTCTAAGGTTGGAATTTCAAGGTATCTTTGATCTACAATAATACAATGATACAAGGTGTTAAACCTTGTCTTGAAACCTCGGTCTTTTTCCTTGGATTCTACTTTTTGTTTAGTAAGTTGTAAATGCAATGATCTCTATGTTTCATCTCTAAATTTACATATAAAAGTTTGTTCAAATTCATTCCAATTGTATATTTAGTTAACAGGAAAATAAAAGATACATGTGGATGTTTGGCCTATAAAAATAAATATGAAGATCTGGCACACAACATCTTTTTTTCTAATTTTTAGGAGCCTAATAGCTTATATGACGGCTTTGAAATGGTCTTTAGTTATATTAACTTCATCTGGATTGAATTTAGGGAGGTATCTCTCAACATTCTTAGGCATATCATGGTAAGGCCCTGCCTAGAAAATTTTAAGCATTCAAAGCCAACCATACAAGTCGTTAGTTTTCCATGTATTAATTTATGTGGTTGTTGTCAATTTAAGGGTTGGACAAGAGTTACCACAACTTGGGTGGATTGTGCATGAAATCGTAAAACGATTTCTCAATTATTTATCGTTGTTTAGACGATATATTGTTGATCTCATTATCTATATTTTTGGCTAAATCTAGGTAGGTTTTGTAATGTAAGGCTCAAAAAACTCTTATCTAGGAGTTTTCGATGCTTATAGGTGGTAAATCAAAAATGACATGTGGGATTCCTATTTTTTTGCTAAAAGTTTGAGTGACTCTTCATAAATCCTCCAAAAGGTCAAGTTTGTTGGATTCAAACTTAGGTTGGTTGGTACCTTAGGTGTTCGAGATTGTCATATATCTCAGTCGAGACTCTTGGTCGCCCCAACTTTCATGGAATTCTTGATCCCTAATATGTTGTCCACAAACGAGTGTGGCCCTCCTTTTAGTGAAAAAATGTTGATGTGCACTTTTGACCCTCATTAATATACATGGGTCCACTAGGCTAAAACCCTCAAGATGTGATTCCCTCTCTTTATATGGTAGACCCTCCGGTTTATGGTACTATTTATCATATATTTTTTAGAACCTAGACTAATCTTTCTATGTCCTTTTCATGTGTGATGTATAAGGCGTAAAATAAAAGTCCTGGTACTAGGAGAAAAAATTAAAGTGAAGTGAAACAAAACATAATATCAAATCAATTGAAAGCATGAATATTCAAAACATTCCATTATTTCAATGTTTAGTAGACAAAGATGTATAAGATAGCTTGATAGTGTAAATATAAAACAAAACATAACATCAAATCAATTGAAAGCACAAATATTCAAAACATTCCATTAATTCGATGTTTAGTAGATAGAGATTTATAAAATAGGTTGATATAGTGTAAATCTATTATTGTCCTATTCACCAAGTTAGTAATGAATCTAAGCTTTGAATGAATGATAAGAAACAATTCACAAGCATAACTCATAGTAAACTCAAGATGTTATTCACAAAATTAATATAGTTTGCACGCCACAAATAACAACACAAGATTTATTAAATCTTACCAATAGTGCCTCGGCCTCTCTTATAGGATAGCTTGTCTCCAAAAAATGAGAACCTTCTTTTGGTAATTACAACTTTCTTTTATACGAAATTGGGATATGGGTAGGTGAAGTGGTTTAGCTTCTTGACTCTTCACCTCCCTTCACTAGCCAACAAAATTTAATCATTCACATATATAATTTCTTCTATGTAATCTTTTTAGGCTTTGTATGCTTTCTCTCTTTCGAATGACATAGGAAAGTGATACTACTCAATTGGGACCTCTATGAAACCTATACCATTTTGGAGTGTTGTCTATCCCCTCTCCAACTTAGACAGAAAAACATAAAGTAGACGCATTCCCTTGTCAATATTTCTATGTGGTCTTTGGCCACAATCTTATTGTTGTATGGGGTGGCTTCTAGGGTGCTTCTCTTCTAACTCTAGGTTCTACTTAGTTGTGACGTTATATCCAACTATTGTACAAAGATATCATCTATTCTAAATGTGGATAGTTAGAACTCTTGTGTTATTCTTTCTACATCTTCCAACCATTGACTATCATCCCTTAGTAGCTCCTAGATGTCCTCGTTCAAGCTATGAGTTATGTCCCTCCAATAAATTAGTCTTGTGTAGATCCAAATTATCTTTTTTTAATTTAGACGAGGTAGTTCTAAAGGTGTTTCTTTGAATTCATGTTTCCATTGTGTTAGAGAGTCTAAGCACCTTCGTCATCCCTCCTCATGAAGCAACCAGTCTTCCAACCTATTAGAAAGAGTTGATGCTTCCTTGTATGTCTCATGCAAGTCTACCACGACTACTTTGTAAAAAAAATAATGAATGTTGGCACAAGGGAAGACCCATGGTTCAACACTTCAACAATGCACCAACAAAACCCTAACTACCGGCCCTTTCGGCAACACCTGCGAAGAAGATGAAGTCTCACCCAAGGTAGAGGCAGGGGGGGTTGCAGGACTCAAGTGTCTACAACCAAGCTGGGACACAAATATGTGATTACAACACTTAACAGAGCACTTATCCAACAATATGCATTAGTTCATGAGTCTCATTCACATCGCAAATTAAACCCTTATTACAGAACACCGCAGTAACAATAAAGATCAAGCTCTTACAATCACTTAGCACCTAGCATTAGCTTAGATATAGCAGTCATTCACCTTTAAGAACTAATAAACAACATCAGATCCATTCATCATACATTATAACAACAACACTAAGTAGATAAACACATAAATAACATCGCACAAAGCACATCAAGACACATGATATACGTGGTTCACCCCAATGTGGGGCTACGTCTACCAACTTCTTCTTATTATTATTTATTAGTCTTCTTCAATATTTTACATGCATCTACTCCTATGCACAAAGCCACAGAGCCAACTCCGTCGAGGACAGGAGATCTACGCGCAGCACGCCAGATCCTCCTTCCCAAACTCAGTTCAAGGCACAGAGCCAACTCCTCAGTATCACAGAGCCTTACTTTACACAGTCTGTCTGCACAATGCAACTTACAACCTCTTGCACTAAGCCAAATAGTCATGCACTAAGCCAATCAGTAACTCTTACAACGTATGGTGCACATAGCCCACTATCCAGTTTGCGTTGCTATGCACACAGCCAAAACTTCTAGGCTTCTTACATCGCTTAGCTACTTATTTATGCATTTACAAAGAGGCCTAATCATGGGTAAAACCATGGGCTGACATCCCTTAACCCATTACATAAAACCTAAAATCCCTTTGTTGGGTCCACAAGCCCGCAAAATGAGTGAGATCTCATGATCTTCACTCCGCCTGGGCACTCCATCTTTGACTAGCCTCTCAAAGTCCCAAAATTGGTCAAACACGACCAATGTTTCCTCAAAACTTGGTCAAGGGCCAACAAGCCCCCAACACTCACATGTGACTCATCCTGAATCACTCAGATATGGGAAACATTGCTTTGAAGACCTCGATCTTAGCTCAAGCTACCTCAACTTGTTGCTTCGCCTGAGCCTCCTACTCGGTAAACTCCTGAATTACTTGCTCTGTAATAGGCCCTTGCAGGCGTTGTTCCATTGCCGCAACCACTTGGTCTAACTGCGATCCTTTTCCTTCAATCTCTTCAAAAATTGTGCAGGCTTCATCCTGCATCGGTTGTAGCCTCTGTGTAACTTCCATGACTCTGCTCTGGATGGCAGTAATCTATTGTTGGACTGCACATTATTCATGTGATCTTTTCATCCTCTCATCTGTAGTAAGAATCTTCATCTCTGCCTGGACAGTGGAGGCCTACTGCTGCACCTCCTGGAGTTGTGCTTCCAAATTCCTCAGCTCTGGATCTTCTACGAGGCGTTCGTAGGTTTGTGCACTATGATCACTCAATTTATTGCATTCTGAGGCAAATGCCTTGATTCTTTCTACTGCATTCTTGGTAGCTTCTTCCCTCTTATTGTGCACTTCTTACGGAGTACTAGGTACTACTTGGAGCTATAACTCCATTATCCGTGATGGAAGTTGTTGAATGGATTTGGTGAGCTTCCACACTTGCATCTCAATTGACTCTGGTTCCTTCTGTGCCCATCGCAGCACAGAGCGAATTGTTGTAGTCACTACCTCTTTGACTGGAGTCTGCTCTGTGAGAAACTGGTCTTTTTCTTTTTGTACCTTTGCATTGTCCTCTTCGAACATCACCTGAATTTCATATTTCTCCTTCTGCGCAACTCGAAGTTGCTCTAAGACCNCCTTTTCTTCTTGGAATCATTGAATTAGAGCCTCTGTTTCATCTACTAATCTTCATAACTGGGCGGGCTCATCCCCCAATTCTAAAATTTCCAACGAAGAAGGCGCAGTAGGTACTGCGCATCTAGATCGGATGCCTTGGTGTATGTCTTTCAACTCCTTTTCTATTCTTTCATATAGTGTCTCCTGCTTCACTCCATGTCTCTGCAAGATATCCTCTAAAGCATCTTCCAGGGTTGCAATGATGAGGTCGACATCGTCCACTGTGAGCATACTCTTCAACTAAGGCTTATTGGCGTGAGTCTTCTTTCTTGTTGAGGCTTTCTATGGAGAAACCTTCCTTTTCTTCGATGTTTCAACCTTGGTAGGGGGATCCTTTGGTGATGTAACTTTGCCTTTGTCTTTCTTTTCTCCTTCTTCCCCTCCTTCTTCTTGGTTCACTTCATCTCCTCCTCCTCCTGTGGGTGCTTCAAGCCTACTTTCCTCCGAGGCGTTGTCCTCCTCATCAGTTTCTATGTTCTTCACTTCCTCCTTTTTATTCTTTTTCTTCACGCTATTATGTCCATCATGTTCGACCCGGGTGACCAAGGGACTTTCGATGATGTCGGGGTCGGAGAGTTCTGCATCTTCCACTAGTACAAGGAACTCTGCGGTCCATTCTTTGGTGATCTCCTCCATGTCTTCCTCAATCATCTTATAGTAGGATTGTAGCTCCTCCTTACTCTCATCCCTAGGTGCACTGATGTATATAAAGTGTCGATTTGTGTGGAACTTCACCACTGGTCTGTACTGGTGCAATGTGTTCGGTGTCATTCATGGGGATGCCTCAATAGCACGCTTCAACTATTGGTAGTAGGCATGGAAGATAGTGTTTGAATGTCACTACTTCGACATATCATTTATATACCACAAGGTGGTGAACCTCGCGGTCAATGTCTTTGATGGCTCAACTTCTGGAAATGTCACTCCTTTTGGCATTTTCCAAGCGACAAATCCGATTAATACCAGTAACCAACTAAAATGGAATTCATAGCCATGATCCTGCACTTTGCGGTAGTCCTTCTCGATCTCGTTAACGAGGTAGCTCACCCAGTTCATTTGCATTCCTTCTACGCACTTCCCTGCAAGGTCTAGAAAGAACAGCGCGATACAATGGATTCTATGTTAGCTTGAATATTCACAAGTAGCAAAAAGTGGTCCCGGCACAGTGTCTGGCGGGTTAAATAAGAAAGTGTTGTAACGTATTCCTCCAACAGGCAGGAATGCGTCCATTGATGTGGATCCATCCATTATGGCACGGTCCCAACGGTCCAACGATGGTATTTTCGTCAATTACTACATTTCTAGCTATTTCGGAGCGTTATTCTAACGGTCAAGGTGCCTCCAATGATCATATTGCTTCATCGTGGTGAAGTCCCATTCTGCGTAGTTCCGTTATTCCGATGAGGTTCAAGTTCTGTAGATCTGCCTTCTGCGAAGTCTTCCTTCTTTTTTCTGTAGCTTCCTACAGCTCATCTTTCTTCCTATTGAGCTTCCTGCAGCTCATCTTTCTTCCTATTAAGCTTCCTGGCCTTATTTCCAGTTATATGAACTTCCCTAACAATTTATGGAATCCTCTTTTCATTTTTGTTCTTATCTTCTCCTAGTAAAGTGACTTCACACTGCTGATGTGATTTTATAGATTCTGAGGTTAATGTCCCTTCTCTTACTATTTCCAAGGTGGTTATACTTCTTTCTTGCATGGGTAGGTTCTTCAAGCCTTCCTGTGTTCTTTCACCTTTGACAACAAATTCTCTGGCCCTCTGTTGCTTCGACTTATCCTCTTTTTCTTCTCTTGGTCGTTCTATTTTTATGGCTATGAAGTCCCTTAGTTCTTGTTTTTTCTGTTCTGTAGCGTCCTCCTCTGCTTTCCTTCTGATCTGATCCTTCTCAATCTAGGTTTTTCCTAATAAAAGTGGAAAACGGGCGTTGTTCTCAATAAATTTAATTACTTCAAATTCTTCTTCATTCGATGTTCCATGAGCAATCATAGGTATATTAGTAACTCTCCCACATAGCGTTTTCATCTTTCCTTTAAACAAGCCTATCCTTCCCAATGAAGGTATCATAGCAGGATTTCCCAAAATTTCCCAAGTGCTTTCTAGCATAATATTCACGTGTGTCTCTTCATCCAATACGCAGTCTATGTTGAAGTCTTCTATTCTTGTAACTATGCGTTGTTTCTCTTTCAGGATCTCTGGTAAATCTATGTCTCTATGATCATCCATTATTTATTTTAACTGCATTAACATAGGCTATGACTCTTTTTCTATATTATTCTTTAACATATCCTTGGTCTCTTTTCCTTATTTATAGTTTTCTTGTCTCATGTTCATCTTTTCAACTTTAGCAATCATCCTTGGAAAATCCTCAACCTCATGACCAATGGCTTTACAACAAAGACAAATAGGACTTGTACCAAGGCATTCCTTAGCAAGATGTCCCAGTCTTCTGCAATTATAACATAGTGTCAATCCTCTCTTTCTTTTAAACGATCCCCAGCCTCTCCTGTACTGAGCACTGGGATCACAGTGTTGTACCTGCAATCTGAAAAAAATATTTCTAGGTTCATGCATCCACTTATTAGTCCAGAAATTCTTTCTATGCATAGGAATAACATATCTTTCTCTATTTCTATCAAATTTATTCAGACCAACTTTTTCTTCTAATTATGCCCTAGTTTTCATATTAGGACAAAATATATCAAACATACCTAGATTCATACTTTCGAAGAAAAAATTTCCACTTATCTTACCTTTACCAAAGCACAAATCTTTAAGATCTTACCTCTTTTCTTCAGATTGGGTTTCTTTCTTAGCACAGAGCTTCACAAGTCAAGTAGAATACTACGCACTACAGCAAAAAATCTATGCACAAATCTTTTTATTTTCTTTAGTTCCCAGCAATCACAGTTTCAAATCCCGACAACTAAACCATTTGTTGGCATAGGGTCAGACCCAAGGTTCAATGCTTCAATAGCGCACAAACAAAACCCTAACTATCGGCCCTTTCGGCAACCTGCGAAGCAAATGAAGTCTCACCCGAGGTGGAGGTAGGGGGGGTTGCAGGACTCAAGTGTCTACAACCAAGTTGGGACACAGATCTATGATTACAACACTTAACAGAGCACTTAGCCAACAATATGCATTAGTTCATGAGTCTCATTCACATCGTAGATTAAACCCTTATTACAGAACAACACAGTAACAATAAAGATCAAGCTCTTACAATCACTTAGCACCTAACATTAGATTAGATCTAGCATTCATTCACCTTTAAGCACTAAGCAACAACATCAGATCCATTCATCATACATTATAACAACAACACTAAGCAAATAAACACATAAATAACATCGCACAAAGCACATCAAGACACAAGATATATGCGATTCACCCCATTATGGGGATATCTCCACCAAATTCTTCTTCTTCTTCTTCTTCTTATTCTTTATTAGTCTTCTTCAATCTCTTACATTCATCTACTCTTGTTTGCAAAGCCATAGATCCAACTGCGCTGAGGACAGGAGATTTGCGCACAGCGCACCAGATCCTCCTTCCCAAACTCAAGTCAAGGCACAGAGCCAATTCCTCGGTAGCACAAAGCCTTACTTTACACAGTCTGTCTGCACAAAGCAACTTACAACCTCTTGTACTAAGCCAACTAGTCATGCACTACGCCAATCAGTAACTTTTACAACATATGGTGCACATAGCCCACTATCCAGTTTGCGTTGCTATGAACACAGCCAAAACTTCCAGGCTTCTTACATCACTTAGCTACTTATTTATACATTTACAAAGAGGCCTAATCATGCATAAAACCATGGGATGACATCCCTTAACCCATTACATAAACCTAAAATCCCTTTGTTGGGTCCACAAGCCCACAAAATGAGTGAGATCCCGCGATCTTCACTCTGCCTTGGTGCTCCATCTTCGACCAGCCTGTTGAAGTTCCAAAAGTGGTCAAACATGACCAATGTTTCCTCAAAACTTGGTCAAGAGCCAACAATGAACCAATCATATATCATCATGGATTCCCAATGTGTATTTAATGAAATCACTAGCATCGTATTTTTGTAGCTTTGTAATATTCTACTTGGTGTTTCTAGTGCTCAATATATTTCGTATGTCATTCTATATCTCTAGCCATTTTGACACAGGTAGACTTGGTTTCTTAGTATTTGGCTACCTTTTTCATGGCCATTACCATTGGTTCCATATCACCTACATCTATGCATTGTTGCCTTGATCATTTTGATTATAATATGATATATGGTTGTTTTCCTTTTCTTATGAGGCCGGTGAACTACATTTTTCTTCATTTTATCAAATGTACAATTCCAAGCATACCACCTTCTCTCATATCAGTTATGCCCTTCCTATAAAGTGTTAAAATATGGAATCTTGTTGGCTCAATATAGGGAATCCTTCCATCTCTCTAGTGTTAGTTGAACGCTCAATCGTTGCCTATATTTGGCCTATAGATATCATCTCTTGTGTAGGCACTCCCAGGGTCTCTATGTCTATGTACCCTTGAGATTAAGTAGTGATGTCTTTATCAAGCATTGAACCTTCTCTCTCTATGGTGGTCACAAGGATATTTTTGTTTTTGGTTCCAACTTCCTTAGTTATTTTCATCTTCTAAAGACTTCCTCATAATTTAGTGCCCTACTTTTGATCTCTTCTTCTAAATAATCTTCATTAGGGTAAGGCCATTGAATTCTCAAAATGAACCTATGATTTGTGATAACCTAAGTTGGGTCATGCATATTAAAGCACTCGTAATCAAACTTGTATAAGTCTATATATTTTCCCTCTTTCTTTGTGAAGACAAAATTTGGAAAGTTATAATAATAATAATAATAATCTATTTTTAAGGTCACAGCCAAGCCAAACACCAAATCGGTATATGAGACCCCCTCCTCCCAACGATTTGACTGGTAAAGTCTACAGAGGTATACATACCCTACCCCCCTCTGGATTTGAACTTGTGACCTCTTAGGAGGAAACACGTGTTCTTAACCATTATGCCCACTCAGGTTGTATCCCTATAACAATCATTTCGTTTGGATAAAGTTTTTTTATGGGTTTCATATAGGGCTTCCTTGAATCCACCATGGATGGTTTGGTAAGTTATCTCCCTGGTTATTAATATGTTTGGCACACGTTTGAGTAGCGTGTGTGGTGCTTTGGTGGCACTATATATTTTGATATGTGTGGTCAATTCATCCATATACCAATCACTTATTCCTTCCAAAACCTTAGTTGCGTCATCAAAAATCCTAGGGCACTCTTTACCAAGGATCAACTGGTACAATGGGTCTAAGAAGTGGTCATAGACATACCCATAGATTGGAGCATACTTGTTTTCCCACAAATATTTGTTGTACACCTGGATTGGAGTCATGACTGGTACAAATTCCAATTCATCCTTGGGACGGGATTGGATATACATACAATGTTTAATAAGTATGAGGGCATGGAAAATTTAGGCCCGATGTTGGCCAAGGTAGACTTTAATTTTTTAATGCATCTTTCAATATGTGTAATATACCATTTGGTGTCTCTGCACTTGATTACTTGTCTTTCTCCCATCATTCCTTCGTGATCTTATGGAAATTCTTCTCTTCAACAAATTGTTGGACCCAACTATTTGTCATATATTCTTTGACTCTTGGGAAATTGTAATATACATTGAGGTTGTTAGTGTCTCTAACATTATCTTCCTCGTATCCATGTTGGTGTTATCAATTACATCTAATTACATCAAAATAAGGGAGAACCGTTGACCATGTTGCAATATTATGGATTTGGGATCACCTAACATTGTGATTTGTAATAACATCCTTAATATCATTTTTTCGATTGGCATGTGTTGGCCTTCATGTTTCCTCCTTGTACATTATGAAAAGCTCACCATATTCGTAAGAAATGGGAGAATAGTTTTGCTAACAGTATCAGCATAATTAGTCGTGGTCCCTTCTTTTGTTATGATATTGGTGGTGGAAGGTGTTGCTTTCGTCTTGTCGTCTATAGTGGGGGTATCAATTTCGATCTTGTTTTCTTTGGATCCATTTGATATATCTTATTATCATTCATTTCAAATCAACGCTCGATTATTAATACATTTTTGTCCGTTAAAACAACATATACTAGTAAGATGTTGGTCAGTGAGATGTGAAGGATAAGGATTTTGAAGGATCAACTGGTTTATCGTGCCATTAAAGAAAAGGGACTTAAGGCATCTTTGAAGAGGTTTGTTAGCTTGGCTCATGCTAATTGTTTGGAAAAAAAAAAAAAAACTTATTTGAGTGTGTTATGGTGGAGAAGGCTCGATAGGTTCAAGGACCTCCACACTAGCTACCAAATGTTTATGCAAATAACCAACAGAAACAAAATAATATTCAAAATAGTGCATCAAACTTCTTTCATTTTGAATGCTAGTGTGGGGCGACTTATTTTCTTCGTAATTGGACAAGAGGAGTTTATCAAGAGAGTTCAAAACATCATTAGGTGGAGATTATTTCAAACGGGCCTAAAGCATTGAATCAAAATGTGGGTCCCAACCTGTAATTGGGCTCTTCGAATAAAATTATAATGTTGAGGACCTTCAAGAAGGGGGGAGGGAAAGCTTATTTAGAAGGGCCCACAACTCATTCCTTATGTAGGTTCATGCGAGGCCCTCTACTTTATTAAACTTTGGGTAGAAACAAGCATTGGGCCACTAGGGAATTTGACGATAATTAATAAAGGCGCACGGGATTAGATTTGAAAACAAGAAATCATCTTCCTAGTTCGGCTTCGAAGGGGATTCAAACTTCAAGGAAATGAAAAATAAAATCATGAGTGGATCAATGAGAGTTAAGAAATCACCCGTAGGTTTATTTCCAAGGTTTCCCTCATTTATATGTATCAATCATCAAGATAAGTTGTAACATCGTGTTATTTTGAAAGTTTGAAATATATAATGCTTGTAAGTTCCCCACAACTAAACATTTTAGGGTTGGGATGGTATCTCAATGTTTGAACTCAAGTGAGGAAATCTTCATCGATGTTGAAACATAATACCTTCCCATGGGTTTATTTGAAAATCTATCATCTTTCAAATAACTCAAAAGGACATGATGGTGTGGCAAAGAAACTATTGCATGGCTTTTAATCTTTAAGGATAAGAACATTGCTCTGGGAGGAAGATCTATCTTTAGAAGGAACCTTTTTTCAAAAAGCTCTAAATATTATCCATCATTTTGAAGAATATAATCAAACAATGACTAAAGAGGATCTATACAAAGGGTATGAAATTGTGGAGGACTCAACACCAATAGTTCACTTGGTTTACTTCCTGATGATTTTCTTGCAAGGTTATGATTCACTCCTTGTTGAATCATCCATAGGTTTTTATATATATAGGTTTTTCAAGATACATGGTTGGTATGTTGATACACGCTTTTTGTTGTCAAGTGGATTATTAAGAGTTTTTTTTATGTCTCATTTTCTTAGAGTAATTTTGTGGACAGTTCATTCACTCAGATAATCTTTAGACTTTACAAGGATTATCTTTGAACCTAATAGAGAACAATTGATTCTAATGCACTTTCACTTGGTAGATTGAATTGTCAATCATTTTCAGGATTCGTGATGTGTTAGACTTATGGCCAGTTCACTTCTCATTAGGGTTTTCTTACATAGATTTTACGATTCGCATCAATGAACACATACGGGTTATTTGGCTTATTTGTTACATAATGATATTTTGAGACTTGGTATTTAGCATCCAATTTTGGAGGTTTTCCAAGAGGATCTTCATAGAGACTCATGAGGTTTTAGACCATGAGTATTAGATTGAAGACTTGGAGATTTTGATTTTGGCACTAGTTATTGTTGCTCCATTGGTTCAATTTTACAAACTTAAGATTGAAGCGAGGATTGTTATCCTTTTCCTTCCTTTAGTAATCAATAAGCATTGACCACCTTGGTATTCTCACACTATAGGATAGAGGGTTTATCCTAAGTGTGTGTTTTATGTGTGTTAGGACTATTAACTACCCTAATTACTTGATTATGGGTCATCATCAGGATTAGGTTTTATGATAAAATGGTTACAACCATTATACGATATATATGTTCCATTCATGTCAATAATATTGATTGAATAGTTTTTCCTTTTCCACATTTCTCATGTGTGTTATTTTTTTGTGTGAGTTCAATTGCTAGTTTTACATATGATATCACTTCTTTCAAAATCACTAAGTGAAATGGCATTAAAGACTTCTCCTAATGTTCATGAAGCAAATAGTATTACCCCATGCCCCTTATGTTTTCCACATTTCTCATGTGTGTTATTTTTGTATGTGAGTTCAATTGTTAGTTTTACATATGATCTCACTTCTTTAAAAATCACTCAAGTGAAATGGCATCAAAGACTTCTCCTAATGTTCATGAAGCAAATAGTATTACCCCGTGCCCCTTCTATCTTGCACCTTTTTAAAAACCTCACCTCACGTATTTAAATTAACCACTAATATCTCTAAGCATAGTAATCCAAACCAAATTATTCCCAACAAAAGATACATAATTGTGAATAAAATTTTGATATTCAGAAACTCAATGTAATGGGAGATAGTATAAGAAGGGTTTTGAAACTTGTGGAATTTATAGTCCTAGCTACTTCAATCTCTTGAAAAGAGATACTTCCACTTTTGTATATTATTAAAGGCAAGAAAATAAAAACCTCTAAACAATCCATAGGATTAAGCCCAAAACTTACCTTTGATTTCCTAAATTACATAAAGAAACATGGTTAGGTGACACCATCATTCATGAACAAAAGGAGACTTTAATTACAAGCTAATGATGTTAATATCTTAAAAGAATAATTAAGATTTAAGATGGATGAGCTACAACTCACATTAATATCATTTTCCACTACATATTCGGCCCCGAAAAAATGAGATTAGATTTAACAAACCCAAATTCATTTTCCTCGGTTGAATCCAACATTGATCATGACAATAAGATTCACAAGAATATGTTTCTAGCTAGAAGATAAAAAGGAAAAATGTGGTGCATGCCTTTCTTTCTTGGTTGCTTCTAGACACATGGCCTTCAAGACCCGCAAGTAGAAGCATTGAAATGGAACAAAATATATAACAATATTATGGATGACACTTAATAGATACTCAGTCAAAATAGAGACAAACCCAAGTACTATTTGTAAATCTTGAAGGGGTGGAAACTATATATTTTTAAGAGTTTATGCAACCATGTAAGTCATTGTACCACAATAACTAGAATAGTGGAAAATGAAGACAATACAAATTATAGGTCTTCAAAACCCAACAACTACATAGGCTAAAGAGCATTGCACAACAATGAAAGCAAGCAACATGAATTGAACTATCAACATAATGAACATAAATTTTTGAAAATAAGATGACAAATTTCAAATATATCCAATTCAAATTTCTATTGTTTCCATAAGCACAATTGTCTAGGTCTTAATATAAATCGTGGGAAAAATTGCAAGAACTCAAAAGAACAAATAAGCATAAATAACATAAAAGATGAGGTCCAAAAACAAAAGACATTTTTTTTTATTGTTGTCAAGGGTTCACAAATAACTATACTA